>JALIZH010010410.1:27500-38031 GCA_030522465.1 Rhipicephalus appendiculatus | reverse complement strand
TATGAATATGATCTGTTGTTGAGAAGCCTGTACGAAATCCTGCCTGGTCCTTTGGTTGATTGAACTCTAATATCGTATTAATTCTGTTAGCAATTACTTTTTGTAAATAGCTTGTAGACAACGGACAGTAAGCTGATGGGCCTGTAGTTTTTCAGGTCCTTGACGTCCCCCTTTCTTATGGATCAAGATGATGTTGGCGTTCTTCCAAGAATCTGGTATCGTCCCCGTAGAGAGACACTTCGTATACAGGGTGGCTAGTTTTTCTAATACAATCTCTCCACCGTCTTTTAACAGGTCTGATGTTACCTGATCCTCACCAGCGGCTTTGCCTCTTTGCATTCCCTTTAGGGCTTTCTTTACTTCTCCTGTCAATACTGGTGGGATGTCCGATTCCTCTGGGCTATTATTGCTTCTTACGTTATCATTCTGACTGTCTCGGCTGCTGTACAGATCTCTGTAGAACTCTTCCGCCACCTCAACTATTCTATCCATATTGGTTGTGACCTTGCCTTCCTTGTCCCTTAATGCATACATCTGATTTTTGCCTATGCACAGTTTTGTCTTCATAGCTTTGAGGCTTCTTCCGTTCTTTATAGCATGCTCAATTCTCTCCATATTATACTTTCTTATGTCGGCTACTTTACGCCTATTGATTAACTTGGAAAGCTCCGCCAGCTCTATTTTGTCTGTTGCATTTGAGGCTTTCATGGTTTGACGTTTCTTAATGAGGTTTTTCGTCTCTTGGGATAGCTTACCAGTGTCCTGTCTAACGACTGTACCCCCCGACTTCCACTGCACACTCCTTAATGATAGTAGTCAGATTATCATTCATTGCGTCAACGCTAAGGTTGGTTTCCTCGGTTAAAGCCGCGTACCTATTCTGAAGTGAAACTCTGAATTCCTGTACTTTCCCTCTCAGAGCTAGTTCATTAATCGGCTTCTTGCGGATCAGTTTCTGCCGTTCCTTCCTCAAGTCTAGGTGAATTCTAGATCTTACCATTCTGTGGTCACTGCATCGGATCTTGTTAACTACTTCCACATCCTGTACAATGCCCGGGTGGGCACACATTATGAAGTCTATTTCATTTTTAGTTTCGCCATTAGGACTCCTCCACGTCCACTTACGAGTAGCCCGTTTTCTGTAGAAGGTATTCAAGATCCGTAAATTGTTGCGTTCTGCGAATTCTACTAGTAACTCCCCTCTGGCGTTTCTAGAGCCAATGCCATATTCCCCAACTGCATGATCTCCAGCCTGCTTCTTGCCTACCATTGCATTAAAGTCGCCCATCAGTACAGTATACTGTGTCTTTACCTTACTCATTGCTGATTCTACGTCTTCGTAGAAGCGTTCAACCAGTTGATCATCATGGCTTGATGTAGGCGCGTAGGCCTGTACCACCTTCATCTTGTACCTCTTATTAAACTTAATTACGATACATGCCACCCTCTCATTAATGCTATAGTATTCCTCTATATTACCAGCTATATTTTTATGAATAAGGAACCCCACCCCTAGTTCTCTTCTGTCAGCTAAGCCACGATAGCATAGGACGTGTCCGTTCTTTAGCACTGTATAAGCCTCATGTGTCCTCCTAACCTCACTGAGCCCTATTACATCCCATTTAACACCCTCTAATTCCTCGAATAGTACAGCTAGACTCGCCTCGCTAGATAAAGTTCTGGCGTTAAACGTAGCCAAGTTCAGATTCCAATGGCGGCCTGTCCGGACCCAGAGATTCTTAGCACCCTCCGCTGCGTCGCAGGTCTGACCGCCGCCTTGGTCAGTTGCTTCGCAGCCGCTGGGGACTGAGGGCCGAGGGTTAATTGGTGTATTCATGTGGGAGGTAGTGGCCAAGTACTGCACCAGGGTGGCCAATCCTGCTCTGGTGAGGGAGTGCATTGCTGGCTGTGGTCGCCAGTGAGGCTGCACCCCAGGCCTTTTTTACAGCGATGGCGTAGTGGTTAGAGCATCAGCCTCGCATGCAAGAGGTCCGTGGTTCGAATCCCGGTGCCGGACAATTCCCAACCGGATTAAAAAAAAAAAAATCCGCGTGATGATGGAATTGTGTAAAAAAAAAAATACAAAATTTGGTGTATATCAAACCAGCGAAACGGCCGCGAGCGTGCCATGAGCGTGGCATGCAAGTCATGCTGCACATGACATGTCATGATTTCCATATGCCCACTTGGTATTTATGTTCGTCATACACTCACGTCACGCAATACCAAATTTGGTGTATATCAAGCTAGCGAAGCGGCCGTCAGCTCGCCATGAGCGTGGCATGTAAATCATGTTGTACATGACATGCAGGTCATGATTTTCATATTACCACAAGTCATTTATGTTGATTATCGAGAGATGTCTCATCGTACCAATTTTTATATAGATCAAGTTAAGAAAACGGCCTCAGGAGCACTATGGCCATGACGTGTAAATCATACTTTTCATGACAAGTTATTCATGATTTTCATGATATGACCAGCCATTCATGTTTGTCATACAGTCATGTTATGCCATACCAATTTTGGTATAAGTCCCATTAACGATACGGCCAGGAGAGCACAAAGTCGTAGGCGGCTAGATAGATAGATAGATAGATAGATACGCTCAAAGTCGCCGAAGTTCGCTAAGAAATGCTTCGCATTTAAAAACCGACTGCTCGCGCTGCACAACCGTTCACTGGCCATCCCGTATATATGGCAATGGATCTTGACCTCCAAGGTGGTGCCGGTGGAAGATTTCTCCTGTGCGTTGTTGAACAATAAAAAATCGCAGCGTGCGCGTTAACTAAAAGCGGACTGCGGGTCTCTGTGTCCAGTCGGAGTCTTCTGTCTCTCATTACCCATTAGCAGCGATTGGCATGTTCCAGTAGGAAACACCGCTCCATCACTGCGTGCTTTGCGCCTTCCCAGTTTTCTCTCCTGCGCAACGCTGCGATAAGCGCCAGCGTCAACGCCGCCGCCAGTGTAAGCGTTAGCGCCCGCTGCTTCACATCTACACATGGTTCCCTTTAGCGGGAGATGGTGTAATTTTTTGCCTTTTCTCTGTTGGTTTCTCACAAGAGCCCACGCGTTCATTCGACAAAAAGACCGCAACAAAACCAGCACCCGCCAAATTCCCTCGAATCTTGGCGTCGTGTTGCGGCGAACTTCCCAGTTTGTGCGAGTATGCGTGTACCGAAGCCGGTCGTTGAACCTCGGGAGTCGATGCACACGCACATCGCGTGCTGTCGACGTCAAAGTCCCGCGAGATTTTCGCGGAAACGCCACGAGCAGCGCTGGGCTCATTCATCACGCTGTAATCAATCGATTGTACACGAAAGTCGATGCTCCGCTATTCCTATAGCTTGCTAATTTCGCAGAAGGGAAAGACTCAGGCGCATAAAAGACAGGTTATAATAAAGAATCTAAGTGAGTGCGTGAAAGCAGACAGTGACTGTAAACGAAGCAGATTGATGAAACTATTGTACAGTTAAACTTTAAGTTTAAATGTCAAAGTTTTGCGGGATCAGAAACAGGCCTAAAGTAAAGACCACAGAAAGAAAACGGTATTGAATAGGCTGTATTGCGAAGAAAATAACGACCAATACAACACTAAATAAATAAATAAAAAATTACACCATCTCCCGCTAAAGGGAACCATGTGTAGTTGTGAAGCAGCGGGCGCCAACGCTTACACTGGCGGCGGCGTTGACGCTGGCGCTCATCGCAGCGTTGCGCAGGAGAGAAAACTGGGGAGGCGCAAAGCAGGCAGTGATGGAGCAGTGTTTCCTACTGGAACATGCCAATCGCTGCTAATGGGCAATGAGAGACAGAAGACTGCGACTGGACACAGAGACCCGCACTCCGCTTTTAGTTAACGCGCACGCTGCGAATTTTTATTGTTCAACAACGCACAGGAGAAATCTCCCACCGGCACCACCTTGGAGGTCAAGATCCATTGCCATATATACGGGATGGCCAGTGAACGGTTGTGCAGCGCGAGCAGTCGGTTTTTTCAACCAAGAAACTCGCTAGCAGACGCTGCCTGCGTCGGCGTCGCGAGGCGAGAGGGGGGAGCGTAGGAGAGGAGAGAGAGGGGGTGACACGCATGCGCAGTGGGAGTGTGAACGCCGTGGGCAGGGATGCGTAGAGGAGAGAGGGGGGAGCGTAGGAGAGGAGAGAGGAAGGGAGGCGCATGCGCAGTGAGGGTGTGGTTGCCGCGGGGAGGGATGCCTAGAGGGGGGAGAGGAGGTTTTTATTTTTATTTATTTTTAATGTGTTTGCGCATGCGCAGTAAGGGCGGTCACGCCGCACACCACCACCGGATTAAGGTTCGCCATCAGATGCTTCACATCTAATAAATAAATAAATAAATAAATAAATAAATAAATAAATAAATAAATAAATAAATAAATAAAGTAAACGTGACACTTTCGAAACCACATAACCGCGAATTCCCGATTCCTCTTCTGACGTAGTAAGGAAACATTCAGTCCAGGCTTCACGCTGAACTTCTCTGCAAATCAAATAGCCAGCTGGAGCGAAAATGTGGTTTTCTGGAAGCCCTGATGGGGCATTCGTAGCAGCTCCAGCCTAAGTCTACATCCCACTCGGCGAAAAAATGAAACGCCCGTAATGGTATCACGTCTGTGGAGAGCACGATATATTGACATCGTTCTATGTTATCGCCGGTATAATGGCGTTATAGTTCTCCTTACTTCACGTGTGGATTCACGAAGTTGGAAGCGATACAAAAACATCTGTAACAAAAATTCTTGTAGTCATCGGAGGAATTCGAAGGATTCTACATTTCATAACGCTCACGACTGAGGACGTTTCAGCAACTAGCCGTCCAACAAACCCTGGTGCGATGTACTCTTTTAGTACCACTATCTTTTACTAAAACGAGAATTGGAACAAGTGAGTAAACTATGGCAACTGTTTTGAGTAAACTTAACTATACTTATATCTGTGGAAATGAAATTGACGTGCTCGGTAATATAACTCCCAAGAATTGCTTTGTAAAGTCGAATTTATATTCTTTAAATAGATAACCGTATGACATTAAACTCATTTATATCAGAGTACATGCTTGAATACAATGTTACCTTCTTTCCCTCTTCTTGTCTTTTTCTTTAATTGTGCGATGAATCTAGCAGAAAACTATTGTATGCAGCCGTGTTTGTGGCGCAAGATGTAAAATAGCACTCGCTTTGGGCATAGTAACTGCGCCTTGCTTCGCTACGTGCACTGGATATGTTACGTGCTTGATTGTGTACTCACCGTGTTCGCTGCTTATACTTTGTAATAAGTCACCCGGACGTTCTTCTAGGAAAGTGAACCTTCACCTCTCGTTGTTCTCCGAAGCGACTCCTTTTACATGCATGGAAAGGGAACAAAAAAGATTACCCAGTTGCCCGCCGTGAAAACCGTAAGACAAGCGAAGTTGCAGTGATGATGATGATGACTTTCACTACAAAATGTGATCCTCCTCCTCCTCATCATCATGCTCATCTTAATTTTGTTGTCTTTCTTCTTTATTCACCAGTCCCTCTGACAACGTAACATGCGTGAAGCCTGCGACTACTACTACTGCGTTTACTACTACAACTACTACTACTACTACTACTACTACTACTACTACTACTACCTACTACTACTACTACTACTACTGCTACTACTACTACTGTAATAGTAGTAGTAGTAGCAGTAGTAGTACTAGTAGTAGTATGGGTAGTAGTAGTGGTAGTAGTAGTAGTAGTAGTAGTAGTAGTAGTAGTAGTAGTAGTAGTAGTAGTAGTATTACAACGACGGCGACTAGGACGACGACGGCACAGGCAGCTTCGCTGTAAAAGTAGAAAGCCTAAATAAAATCAGTAGGCGCACAATGTAGCTAGCACTCCTACTTCATTAAAATCACTTGCAGCCATTATTATTAATCTCGTTGCTGTTGTTTCATCTTTGTCCTTCTCTTTCAACATTATGTTCCTCTTCTTCATGCTTTCGCAGTCACCCCCACCACGATACTCATTGGCTGACACGAGGCGTATACACAGCCTTCTCTTCATTGCACGGTACTATTGAGGCGGAGGAGCACAGGTGGGTTCAATTTGCAGCTCAACAAGAAGGGCAACGATTTTTGTTTTTACTGCCGTATCTTTACAACCCTTCCTTTGCGATGATTACGTTGTCTACAACGGCATCACGTTATCCCCTTAAGCCGGGAAAAAGAAAACAGTGAGTATAAAAGACACTTTTATTACCGGCGGTAGTGAGATACTGGGAGGAGCGCTAGGATGCAATCATCGGCACGTCCGATGGAATTTTGTCGCACACAACAGCCTGATTGCTTCGTTTTGTTGACTACGCCGGCAGGCTCTGTGGGCTTTGTTATAGAGTGCAGCACTGTGTTGATGAGGCAACAATGTTAGCTCACGCAGCTCCCAGCGCAGGGTGCAGTAGGCTTCACGCGCAAAGTAAATACGACGCCATAGACAGGTCTGTAAGAGAAAGGAGTGTTGAGAATTGTCGACAGTATAAGGCCGGGATAGAAAAGGAAGTTAGAGGAAATTACAAAACAGAGAGAGAGGAATACGAGACTTGTCTTGATCCAGCCCAGAAAAATGAAAAACAAAGAAAAGCTTTTTTGTTGTGGTTGCTGCTGCTGCTTCATCCACTGAGGGTAACTTATAATGAAGAAAATACGACATGATTTGGCATGAGAAACTAACTTCACTCGAAATATCATTGTGCTTCTCAGTTAAAGACTACAACAAAAAAGTCACAGTTTCACCGCAAGGGTGAAGCGATGAATGCGATAGCAAAAAATTGTAATGTTATACGAAGTGAGGCTGGCAGCTAACTCTTTTTGGATCCGATCTCACGCAACTCTAGAAAACGCTTGTTTAAGAGAATTCTCTTCGCGTTGAGAGCGCAGCACGCAGAAGGGTACGCCGGCCCGGCCGCCGAGAAGGGGAGATGAGAAGGGGAGATAAAGAGCGCGCCCGCGCCCGCGCTCGTAAAATCGAACGTCGCCCCCCCCCTCCCCCCCCCCCCCCGGTCCGCTGTCGGCCGCCGAGAAGGGGAGATAACGCGCGCGCCCCCCGCTCGTAAAATCGAAGGTCGCTCGAGGGACCCCCCCCCCCCTCGCGTCTTTTCACGCTCACGAACGACCGGCGGGCCCGGTTATATATATACATATACATATACGGCAAATGACGCCGACGCCGACGCGGACGCCGACGCCGACGCCGACGGCGAAAACCAGCCGCGAGTGTCCATATAATTGCTATCGCAATAATAAAAAAAGCGTATGTGTTGCTCTTTTCCGTGACTCGTAACTTGCCACGAATATGTGACTCTCTTTAAACAGACAAGTTAACTCTCCATTGGGTCCCGCGACCAACTGTCTAAAACTATACGGGCGTGTTCAATAAACGCACCTGCCACTATTCTGTACATTTCGCACTTTTTTATATAAATGAAAATATAGACAAACACTAATGCCATGCATGTGACATCTAATCCACTTGAAAGAAAATAACAATAATTGAATAGAAGGTTATAGCGTATGGATTTACAGGTTCAAAAATCCGTAGCATGGTGTTTCATATGCGCACACGAACGTAGAAAAATAATATGACGAGCGCAAGTTGAAGCGTAATACTAAGTCCCATCTTATATGCGTATGCGAAAGGGCAATAATACGCACCATTGCACTACGCAATATCAGATGAGCTCTTACTGTGGTGAAGAAAGTGAACCTATAAGATAATGCACGCACAGTGTCGTGACAGTCAAAGGTGGGCTTCACCCATAAGTCGGCAAAAATTGTAAAGCTCACTCAGACTCACTCATGAAATATATTTTGCGCTTAGGCTCACTCGGACTCAGACTCACGAAAATTTTCCTGAGCCGGACTCACTCGGACTCGCACTCACGAAAATTTTCTTCAACCGGACTCACTCGGACTCACTCGGACTCAAACTCACCAAAAAAATTAGGCAGATCCCAAGTACCATGGGAATCGATGTTATGCGTAGCATGCGGTTGTAAGGTGACTGGGTTGTAATTTTTTTATTGAGTGAAACGGTACGAAATGACGCTAAAGAGATGTACAAATGATGCACGCACAAACATGTGTTGAACAGTCGCATATGTTTCATATAACCAGTTGTGTACAGCTCTGAAACGATGCCAACAGATACATGGGTATTGCCAACACCACAAGCCGTAAGCTGATATGTAGCGCTTGTGCTTGCGAGGATGCCCTGGACAGTGCTACGTAGACCAACTGCAGTGGTTGGTGCTTAAGTATACAATTGACGTTATCCGGATATGACTCCTTCATCATAGTAGTACGTATGTAATGTTTTTAAAATTAGATAACCAGCAGTGCAACCACAATTGACGTTTCACCAACAATACGCCTGCTTAGCGTCTTTTTCCAAAGTAGTTTCGATGCCTCAAGTGGCTCTGTGGTAGAATACTTGACTGCCACACGGAAAGCTGGGGTTCGATTCCTGCTGGAACTCTGATTTCTATTCTTTGCATTCGTCGGATCAACGCCGCCGATGTCAGTTTTTTCTCAAAGCTCTCGCACTTAAATGACCAATGTCTGTCCTCGCCGTTCCTGGGTAAGCATAAATTGTCAAACACCTGTGGCGCATACCTGCATACCACAGCCCGCGGTATACGGGTATGAGCCACTCGTGTCTGGAGAAATGAGTTTGACGACGTACGCGACAGGAATTTCACGTTATTCAAGTCACGACCAGCCAGTCGTATTCGTCAAATCCTCTTAGCCTCCCTTATTAATTTTGGTCGACCTCAAGTTAAGGAGGCGATCACCAGAGCATCCAGACGTAGGCGGCTAGATAGATAGATAGATAGATAGATACGTAGATAGAAACGCTCAAAGTGCTTGCAATACGCAAAGAAATGCTTCGCATTTAATATTACTCCCCCGGGCTCACTCAGACTCAGACTCACGGCTCGATCTGGGTCTGAGTAAGTCTGAATGAGTCGACTCATGAGTGAGTTCGCCGACCTATGGCTTCACCACACGCAAGACACTCTCTTTCGTTCATCTCCTTAGACGTCCTTTTAAATACAAACAACCACAACCCCCCTACCCCCCTCCCGTCATTCTTTCCTTATTTCCGGGTTCGTTAGAAGGAGTAATTTCGTTGTAACGAGAGAAGCGTATAACGAACGCGCCCGTGACGCCTTCCTAGCTGGCAGTTCTATTTCGGCCGGCTATCCACCGCCCTTCTCATCAGCGGTTTCCCCCTGCGGTGTCTTCTATAAGCTAGCAGCTGGGAAACAGAGCCCCCGCGTTCCGCGGCACGGCAGCTTCGCGGTTACGGTATGCGAGCTCCTTCTCGAAATCGCTCTTTACACGCCGCATCCGTCGCTCGGGCGTGCACGTTTTCGGCGTGGCACGGGCTAGCTTGGACGCGAAATAAAGCCTCCTGGAATTCTCCCGACTGAGCACAGAGTCGATGAAGTGAAAGTGCGCGAGCCTTCTAAGCGTGTCTTACAGGTAATAAGTGTTTGACGCGAAGGAAAGGAATATAAGAGAGGGATGAAAGGCTAGGATGTTAGCCGGCTTAGAATAACCGGTGTGCTATTCTGCGCAAGGGAAAGGAATGGGCGCTAGAGACCTATTCCATGTTTGCAAACAGCGGTAGGCGCCGTCGACACACTGGGGCGCTTGTAGCGACGTCGCGGCGCGTAGGCTCCGCCCAGCACGAAGCTCGCTGCTGGAGGCAGCTTTCAGGTGTGCTCGATGCTGGAGGCAGCCTTGGGGCGTGCTCGGAGGCAGCTTTGCAGCTGCTGTGCCAGTTGTCACGTGATCATAGAGGGCGGTGGCAAGCTTTGGGCTGGGCGGAGCCCTAAGCTCCGCGACGTCACTACAAGTGCCCTGGTATGTCGACGGCGCCTGCCACTGTTTACAAACATAGAATAGGTCTATAAGTGTAGAGAGCGAGAGATAGGGGTAGCGTACGTACAACGTCACAGTGCGTCACAGTCAAGAAGCCTTGT
Source organism: Rhipicephalus appendiculatus (assembly GCA_030522465.1). Classification (NCBI taxonomy): domain Eukaryota; kingdom Metazoa; phylum Arthropoda; class Arachnida; order Ixodida; family Ixodidae; genus Rhipicephalus; species Rhipicephalus appendiculatus. The sequence goes on along the minus strand of JALIZH010010410.1, from coordinate 28,002 downwards.
ACAGTACACGAAATCACTATCAATGCGCAGCCACTCGTGCAAGTCTGTTGTCCTGATATTTGTTATCCGACGTAATATATCATTTTCTGTGTACTGCTCGTTTAAGGAAACGTCTCTAACGCATTTACCAACCTGTGGGCAATAACTCCCTGCACAAATGCCCTATATGAATATGTATAAAATGTGTCATATGTGGCTATACTAGTAATTGGTCAAATATGGGCATATAAGGATATGTACCATATATGGCGTAATGTTGATGCAGACAGCGCAGCTGTACGGTGTTGCCGTGCGGAGGCCTTTTTTAGGTGCTCTGCGGTTGATAGTGTTGCCAGTGGTACAGGTGGTACAAGCATAGGATTAATCCCATTGGTAACGCACAGCGAGGGTACCGCGCCGTTTGGTAGTATCGTGCGTCACTAAACGGTGGAAAGGGTAGCGTTGCCAAATTCTTCCCATCGGGATGGTTATAGTTGTGAGTTCGTGTCATTTGGGCGCGGCA
>JALIZH010010410.1:0-22500 GCA_030522465.1 Rhipicephalus appendiculatus | reverse complement strand
CAAGATCACAATGACAACTGCTTGCAGACAATGAAGAACAACGTCGGCCTGCCTAACTCACTTGGCAGCCATTACAGAGGCTACACAGGCCAGTGGAATTTCCCATAAGTCGGCAAAACGCCTTTCAACGTTTAAGCTAATGATCACTGCAACAGCCCTGGCGGTGTCCCTTTCATCTCAATCGCCGAAGCAGCCCCCCGCCTTCGGATGGCATCATGTCTCGCGCACAGAGATATCTCACACTCATCAGGGTAGCGTTGTCTTTAAGATAGAGCCCTGTAGCGGTAGTGGCGGTCTCTTTAGAAAAACATTGCAGGATACCCAGAGATTGTTGGGATAAAGTCTCTCGGTGGGGCCCAGTTCACACGCTCTGCTACGTACTTAGCCCCAGTATGAAGACAAGGTACTGAGTTCAAACAGGAAACTCTTTGTGGTAGTTGTCGAAAGAAAAAAAAAGGGACCGAAACCTGAGAATTAGAAAATATCGTGTAAAAGGACGCCGCCCGCTAGCTGCCCCCAGACCTCCCTCAGCGGAAACGATCAAAGCCCTGGCATTTATTGCGTCTTCCAAGCCTTGCCGGAGAATGAGGCTGTGGACTGGGACATGGAGCGTGTTTTGTACTTCGCTAATGAGTCGTATCTCGAACGTTGCTTGTCTCTTCGTTCCTTTATTCTTAAGTAAAGGAACGATCTTTATTCAGGGTCACCCGCGTTCTCAGGTCAGACCAGCTAGGAGACGTGAAAAACGTCAGTCTTGACGTGGTCCATGCGTTCCTAGCCTGCACCTCTGTACGCAGCCAGCAAAATGCATAATCTGCGTTGCAAAGTTGGGGCACTGGGCTACAATTCATGGTCACGGCCGGGCGTTCATATCTGCGTAGTTTTCGGCTTTCATATTTGTGCAACGACACCACCGCGTTCTACAATAACAGAACAAGCGGTCAAAACATCTTTAGTTTGTGTCGCAGGGCCCCTTTAATGAACCTGAAAAGTGGTAGAATACCTGGCAATCAGGTATTCTATCACAGAGCCATGCCAGGTCTTGAAACTGCTCCGGAAAAAGACACTATGGAGGCGTAAGGTCGGTGTCACTACAATTGTGGTTGCAGCGCCTATCCAATTTTATAACAAACCAATACACATTACATATGTAAACCTGTGACGCAGACGTTATACCGGGTTAACGTCAACTGTGACTCCAATGTTGTCTCCGCATTTATGGCAGTCTAATACTCATTACATTTGTATTCCTATGATTCACTAAGCTATATTCAATTGTTGCTCGACTCAGGGGGGAATAGGCTAACGAAAGTTACGTGTGATATTCACACCGTCACACCGTAAAGCGCACTTTGTTTCGATGATACTGACGTCTGTGCTCTAACGTGAATGCTGACGTTATGTGAGACCACAAGTTACCCAGTGTGGTCACCAGTAGACGCCAGTGTAGTGGACGTTCCATGGTAAGCCCCCGATGTGCATGCAACTACTGCAATTAACGTCCCTGCGCCTCATAACACTTGCCTCAAAGCCAAAAAAAAATAATAATGATCAGCATACGCTTCAGCCTTATGCTTCGCGTAACCGATATAACGGACTAATACAAGTACAACTTTTCAGCCTACCACTGGTGGTGTTGGTAGTGCTCACGTCAGTGGTGGCGGCGTTAAGAAACTATGAACAACCCGTTCTCACATTTGTATGTTTTCTAGATACGTCAATGCGTATAAAATTTCCACATATGTTTACTGAGTAGTACATCCATCGGCCTCGCAACGTTATGCTCACTTCAAAAGTGCCACATAGCAAACTTCTTGGCACATGCTTCGCATATCATTGAATCCCACGGCACGTAGGATCTGCCGATTTTTTTTTTATTTTTACGTCTGTGTTATTTTTTTTCTCTCTTCCCGAAGGAGCAGGCGGTGCTGTGCCCCTTTAAGTGGCAGTTGTCAGTTTCTTCCCCCACCCTTTCTATTTCCTCTATGTCTTCAACTTACGTAATGTTAATTTGAAATTACTACACTGATAGGAAAAAAGGGAAGTTTTATTGTACATGTTAACTTGCACATAAACAAACAAAACAAAAAAGACAAGTAAAAACAGTATATACATTTCACAAATGAGCACTAAAACACCAATTTATCTCTGTGTATCCATATGTGACAAGTAAAAAAAAATGTTCGGCAGATCCCAAGTACCATGGGAATCGATGTTATGCGAAGCATGCGGAGGCAAGATAAATGAGTTGTAATTTTTTTATTGAGCGAAACGGTAGGAAATGGCGTTAATGATAAGTACAAATGTTGTACGCACAGACATATGTTGAACAGTCGCATATGTTTCATATAACCAGCTGTTTACAGTTCCGTAACGATGCCAACAGAAACATTGTTATTACCTACACCAGAAGCGCTAATCTGATATGTAGCACTTGTGCTTGCGAGGATGGTAGCCCTGCATAGTGCATCGTCGACCAACTTCAGTGGATGGCGCTTAAGTATGGGGAACGTGCACTGAGCCGGTGGCGCCGCGGTGCGGGAGTGAACGAAAGGAATTGACGTGTTCCGTGCAGCAGCCGACCCATAAGCGCAGGCGTGTCAGGTTGTTAGCGGTGCTTCGCAATGTCGCGTATGAATTGCTGTGCCGTAAACTGTGCCGATAACTATAAGAACTACGCACCTGTAACAAAGTTTTTCAGCTTTCCGCCGTGACTGTGCTTCAGAAACCGGCGGGAACACTGGATTAGTGGACGCCACGCGTAGGCGTGCGCAGGGTTCCTCTTCACAGGGGGAGACGGCTCGTCACAGCGCCCCCCCTTCCCTATTAAGTCAATATATGGGGCAGACTTTGCCCCCCCCCCCCCCCTCCTAGGTGACTAGAGGAGGCGGCCGCCTCCCTCGTGCGCATGTCTATGACGCCACGTAAAGCAAGTGATCCCGCGGGCACGTTTATGAAGTACATGCTGTAGCTAATTCGCTGTGAACTTACTCTCCACGCATGTTAACTGATATTTTTAATTGCTGAAGGAAAAGTGATCGTGAGTCTGCAGTCCACAATTCGTTGGCGGAAAGCAATCTACAGATCCAGCAATTCTCCCTCGTGCGCTGCTGCCGTTTTTCCGCCGTATCGCAGTTCGTAAACAGTAACATTAATGAAGAAGTCACGCATGCCAGGCAAAATGCGTCGCAGACCACGAGAATTTCAAAATTTATTCCCCATGTACTGCCCCTTTCAGACGCCACCCATGAAGAACTGTCTGTAAATGTGTGAAAGTGATAAAACGTTATTTCAAGGCACTCAATAGTCTATTGCAACAAAAATAATGTAATAATATGTTAATATATGTGTGTTGTAGTAACTAATCTAAATTAAGTTGTAATTAAATATCTATTTATCGTGAAGTCATTGGTGCTGAGTTTTGGCATAAATAGAATGAAATCTCAGGCTAGAAATATAGTGCAAGTTCTATTTTGGTTATGTCAATTCTGAGCAAAGAAAAAATTATACTTTTCGCATGGCTTGCAGGAAGCGGCACGTCGATCGACTCGTCGAACGTGGCAGTGCCTTCAGAAAAGTGATCATATACAAGAGCACACCACAAAAAGAACTTAAATGAGGACAAATTTATTTTGCAGGAGGTTCAATTCATCCAAAGCTCGATATATCTCGCTCTTTTTTTAGCGCCTAATTGATAAAAATAGCAAAAACAAGCGGTGTACACAATTGTGTACATAGCGTGTCAAAGGGTTAACAGCAGTGTGCGTGCAAGCGAAGCCGGGCCACGCCGTTCTATTGCGCTACGTGACAGCTGAGATATCGCGTGCAAAGCTGGCACGTGGCAAATTTACTCAAGGACTCATGCAGCCCGAGCAACGCCTACAAACGGAGCTGAACTACCGAACAGAAAACTTCGCGCAAATGCCCCGCATTACTAAATGCAACACGGGCAGTTCGACGACCGTAGGTATTACTTGCGCGCATAGCAAGGGGTTGTCTAACACATTTCAGACACAAATGTCATCGTTTACTCATCAATAACCAGGCAAAATGGCAAGAAATAATGTTTACAAACATCGATGGTGACGTTTTATGCTTCGAGCTTTACGCTGGCCGGCCGCACGAATCGCCCTTTCAGAACACTCTGCCGCGCGTCTGTGCTACGTCACATCCAAAACATGATTGATTCCGTAAATTTATGTCCTTTCTCCTCGTTTGGGGCCCCAAAAGAATCATGCACTGATAACTTTCTGGAAGCCTACCCATTTTATCAAACCTGTCACCTTCGGGCACACGCACTTGCATACAACGCGGGCGTAGCTGACGGAGAGACGAAGATTCGCAGCACGCCAGTTGACACTGAAGTGGCCGCAAGTCGCCACTCGCGGCGCTGACGGCGCATAGGTGCAGTGCGCTGCTGCGCCCCCTGTAGGTGCTGCACGTTTCCCATACAATTGACGTTAATCCGACACGGCGCCTGCCTCATAGGAGTACATATGTAATGTTTATAAAATTACATAGTCAGCAGTGGAACCACAATTGACGTTTCACCAACATTAAAGCGGCATAGGGTCTTTATCCAAACCAGTTCCGAGACCTGGCGTGGCTCTGTGGTAGAATGCTTGATTGCCACGCAGATTGCTTGGGTTCGATTCCTGCTGGGACGCTGATATTTATTATTTTCATTCGTCGTGTCAACGCTGCCAACGTCAGTTTTTCTTGACGCTCTCGCTTTTAAATTACTAATGTCTGTCCTAGCCGTTCCTGGGTGGGCATAAATTGTCAAACACCCGTGGGCACACCCGTATATCGCCGCCCGTGGTATAGGGGTATGTGTCACACGTGTCCGCAGAAAAGGGTCTGACGACGTATAAGACAGGATTTTCACGTTATTCATGTCATGAGCAGCCAGACATATTAGTCAATACCTGTTACCCTCCCATACAAATTTTTGTATTCCCCAAGTTAAGGAGGTGATCCCGAGAGCACCCAGACGTAGGCGGCTAGACAGATAGATAGATAGATGGATACGTAGACAGAAACGCAAAAGTGCTTACAGTACGCAAAGAAATGCTTCGCATTTAATATGGAATGAAATGTAGCGAACTGCTCACATTTCAGAGAATGTCACGCTTGCATGCGTACTAGAGGGATTGCTTCGTTAGCACGGAACAGCTGGAAACTGCAGCAAACCCACCCTTACTCTAAGGAAACGTGTGTGCCATCGTCTCAGGAAAGCCTCTCCGCCGTGTGTTCCCCGCTGTTAGGTATTTCCACACAATAAGACGTAGTGTGATTAGAGATATTTATTAACACAGACTATGAACACAGCTGTGTTTAGAGAAATTTATTATCACAGACGGTGGACATCAATAACATTTCAACAGAATGAACAACACAGACACACACTTGAGCTACACTTTACCATTAGTTTGGTATCAGCACACGGCAGCACGTTCTGCTTACGGTGATGTACTTGGAAATAACTCAGAAGGTGTCCCCGCGTCTGGCAGCACTTGTCTTCGTTTTTTCAAGATCTATCTTAGTCTATTTTCGCGTAAAATTGCGTATGTTCAAAGGACACCGACGCAAGAATCCTGTCCTTTATTTAAATACTTCTTAATGGGCCACTTTACTATCGAGCGCGGGCGAAAATGTGCTTATTTGTCTACGTTCGCTCGTGCAAGTAAACGAACTCGAACCCTGCCAGGCACTATCCGCTATTGTCACGGTATGGTCACGGCGCAGTGGCGTAGGCGGGGGGGGGGGGGGGGGGTGTTGGGGGTTTTCAAACCGCCCCCCGAAATTTTAAATGCGAATGCATTTCGTAGTCGGGCTATGTCAGGCATCCGGCGTTGTCCAGCGTTGTCCAGCGTTGTCCGCGGAGGAGGAGGATAGGTTGAGGAGGTAAGCGCCGGCCGGTGTTAGATGTGAAGCATCTTATGGCGAAGCTTAATCCGGTGGTGGTGGTGTGCGGCGTGACCACCCTTACTGCGCATGCGCAAACCCTTTAAAAAAATAAAAAAACCTCCTCTCTCCCCTCTAGGCATCCCTCCCCGCGGCAACAACACCCTCACTGCGCATGCGCCTCCCCTCCTCTCTCCCCTGCTACGTTCCCCCCTCTAGGCATCCCTGCCCGCGGCGTCCACACTCCCATTGCGCATGCGCGTCCCACCTCTCTCCTCTCCTACGCTCCCCCTATCTTCTCTAGGCATCTCTGCCCGCAGCGTCCACACTCCCACTGCGCACGCGCCCCCCCTCTCTCTCCTCTCCTACGCTCCCCCCCCCCACGCTCCCCCCCTCTCTCGCCTCGCGACGCCGACACAGGCAGCGTCTGCTAGCGAGTTTCTTGGCTGAAGAAACCGACTGCTCGCGCTGCACAACCGTTCACTGGCCACCCCGTATATATGGCAATGGATCTTGACCTCCAAGGTGGTGCCAGTAGGAGATTTCTCCTGTGCGTTGTTGAACAATAAAAATTCGCAGCGTGCGCGTTAACTAAAAGCGCACTGCGAGTCTCTGTGTCCAGTCGGAGTCTTCTGTCTCTCATTGCACATTAGCAGCGATTGGCATGTTCCAGTAGGAAACACCGCTTCATCGCTGCGTGCTTTACGCATCCCCAGTTTTCTCTCCTGCGCAACGCTGCGATGAGCGCCAGCGTCAACGCCGCCGCCGGTGTAAGCGTTAGCGCCCGCTGCTTCACATCTACACATGGTTCCCTTTAGCGGAAGATGGTGTAATTTTTTATCTCTCCGCTCTCACTCCCTCTCCCATAGCAACAGCTGCGGGCTCGCGCGCTTATCCTCGCCCCTAGCAGCCGGAGCAGGTGGTGCGGGCGGAGTAGCGGAGAGTGAGTGGAGAGGAGGAGCGCGCTCTGGTGTGTGAGGGCGCTCGCATCGCGGAAGCTCGGCGGAGTTCCCGCGTGTGTGGAGAGGGTAGCAGAGGGTAGGTGCAGTGCTTCGCCGCTCCTTCTCTCGCCGTTCGCTCTCTCTCCTCCCTGCGCCCCATACTCCCGTCCCCTCGCTCGCACGTATATATGAATGGAGTGAAGCGCGCGCGAAATGCATTCGCATTTCCTCACGATTCCCTTCGGGGAGGTGGGGGCATTTTTTTTCAGTTTTGCTTGAGTATCTATACACGCACACATACAAACGCACGCACCAACGTACATAAAGGATGATTGAAGCCCCCCCAACCCCCGAAAAAAAATTTCTGGCTATGCCCCTGCTACGGCGCATGTATCCTGGCGTGGAAATCGCGAAACGCCGTGGTAAGATATACGATCTCGGAAGCTATCGTCCTGGCGAGCCGGGTTGTCCCAGTTCTTCCGGCGAAGCTCTGTTTTCCTACCGAAACGGCAGCGGGCACCACAAGAAATTGAAAAAAAGGATGTTTGTCAGCCGGTGAGGTGTGATCCCACCGGAACCCACGTACCCTACTCGTGGCGAGTTGTTTCATTGCGTACTTTTTTAGGAGCGAAGCTCCTTAGGCCGGCACCCCGCCGTCGCCGTCGCCGTTGAAGCTCCCTGGCATGGTGCCAGCTGTGGCGTCTCCCCCTCACGCGCGAGGATAAATGAGCTTTATGAGCGCTGGAACGCGGATGACGTCTGCACGATGCGCAAAGCGCAAGAATTCAAACGCATGCGAAATGGAGGCAGATTAGTCACCCTCTCCCTCAGTCTTCTTCTCTGTCCTCTCCCCTCAAACCGCCGAACGCGCGAAACCATCCCTTCATCCTTTCGTCCGCTCATGGTTGATCCGTTGCCTGGAGAATGAAACGCCAAGCGCGCCTAACGCCTCATGCGTCCCATTTCTAAGGAGCTTCGCTCATCAGTTGTATCGGAGCTCATCGGAGGAGCTTCGCTCATCGGTTGTACACGGAACAACTGCTAGTTTTTTTTTTATGCGGAAATGATGGCAGTATATTCTAACCATTAGCGCGCGCACGAGGGGGGCAGGGGGGGGGGCACCGCTCCCTAGTCGCCTAAGAGGGGGGGGCGCAAAGTCCGCCCTATACATTGACATAATAGGGAGGGGGGGGCGGTGTACTTCGTACTTACCGATTAGGAACTACGCAATCTCCGGTAGATGCCACCAGAATCCGTGACATCACAGCGATTGATGCTGGAACTTCAACGCGGCGTCGCCACCCGCATTTTCCTTTTGCTAGTTTTCTCACTTACCAAACGTCTTCACGCAACACGCAGGGCGTTTTAGGCATCGTGAAAGAGTATCTGTGGTTTTACGTCCCAAAACCACGATATGATTATGAGGGACGCCGTAGCGAAGGGCTCCGGAAATTTCGACCATCCGGTGTTCCTTAACGTGCACTGACATCGCACAGTACACGGGCCTCTACCATTTCGCCTCCATCGAAATGCGACCGCCGTGGCCGGGATCGAACCCGCGACCTTCGGGTCAGCAGCCGAGCGCACTAGCCACTGATCCACCGAGCGGGCTCGTGAAAGAGTAAATTACTAATACGAGAAAAGCGGTTTTTCTGTTGTCAGTAAATTACTATCTTACAATTAAAAAATCACCGCGCTCACCGCGACAAGACACTTAGTAAGCGAGGAAGCGCGCGAAATAGAAAATGCGCGTGGCGACACCACCTTGAAATTCGCGCAGCTAAAGCAGTGACGTCATAGATTCTGGCAGCGTCTACTGAGGCTTACGCCGTTTATAAGCGGTAAAAATGAAGTACATTGACCTGTGCGAGGGTCAAACTTAAGATACCAAGTTTCAGGAAATTTTTTGAGCCAATGTCACCGAAATACGGCGAATACAGTTTGAAATCCTTGGCGTCACCCGTGGAGATTTCGGCGCGAAATTTAAAAAATGGAACTTTGTCCTTCATTTTCTCCTCTATTGATGAATTTATGATGGTGAAATTAATGACATTAGAGTTCTCATAGAACACATTATCAGTCTAAACTGATTCATTATATCAACTTAGAACCCCTATAAATTTTCTACGTTTACCGCGAAACACTATATAGCGAGGTTCTGAGGGATGTCATCCGCGAAACAAGAAAAAGAAAACGTGTAGGACAAGAATTTTCCGAACCCCTCACCCCCCTCCACCGGTGCTCCTTTCCCCTCGCCACCGTCGATGCCACTTTCACAAGTCTTGAAGATGGGAATTCAAGAAGCGCCAACGCTTACAGGAGCGCGAATGGGTGCGCAAACAACATGAAGCAGCTGCTACAGAACGTGCAGCTGCCGCCGCTCGCTTCCCTTGCTTCTATCTTCACAGTGGTGGAATGGGCTAGGAATAGTTTATGTTCAAGTTTATTATAGACTGTCCGAAGATAACATAAATTTTATACACTCTTCTGTACCAAACAAAATCGTGAAAGGGTCTCGAAAGATTTCATCGATATGAAAAAGAGCTGAAATTACAAGCAACTACATTAAACGATGATATTTTGTAAAAAATTGTTCGTAACATAACAACTGTGGAGATTCGTACATATGTAAAGTGACATTATATAGGATAACCTTTCTATCTAACATTGTAATTTCGTGATTATGTAGTAATACGCCTTCATTAAATTATTACAGAATGATTTGTTTAGGCATAGCAGGAATATGTGAATCCATGATGAAATGTTTTCCACTAACATTTCTGTGATTCTCATATATATATATATATATATATATATATATATATATATATATATATATATATATATATATATGCTGTAAGTGATGAAGCTCTCGGTAGCACCACCTTACTTGATGTCGAAACTCTGCTTTCGGCTTCTCGGATTCCATTTACGGAAGAGGGACACAAAAGAGCGCCTCACTTTGTTCTCCAGAGGGCGTTGACCTCCTATCATGCTCGAAACTTCATCGCCCGGAGGTCTTTGTCGCATCTTCACCGAAAGTCACTTCCTTTCCCGCGCTTTCCGGGTCAAAGCATTGTGCGCGCACGGTGACACTTCCCGCGCTTTTTCTCAGCAAGCGAGAAGACTGCGCAGCGCCTTCGTAATCTTCCCGGCGTGCTATCGTCGGAAACGTTGATGCGGTTTTTAGGTTTTGTTAAGTAAAACATGTAAAGCTTCGCTATAGCTGTGCCCGCCTTGTTCCCGGATGGAGGCCCGGCGTTTCATGCTTGCGGCGAAGCCACTGGCTTGTTTGCTCTGGTTCGGCTACGCTGATTATCCTTCGCATGCGCCGCTGCACAGTGTATGACATGCGTGCTCATTTTGCTGGAGTTTGTATGTGTGTGTGTGTGTGTGTGTGTGTGTGTGTGTGTGTGTTTGTGTGTGTGTGTGTGTGTGTGTGTGTGTGTGTGTGTGTGTGTGTGTGTGTGTGTGTGTGTGTGTGTGTGTGTGTGTGTGTGTGTGCGCGCGCGCACGCGCGCATTCAAGATGCCGTTTTTTATCCACAGAAACTGCCAGAAATGCGGTCCGCTCTTCCGGGTGTCTGTAATAACTGCGGCAAAAAAATTAAAAAAAAAACTTGGACAATGATATGAGCTTCGCCTTCTTGAGTTCAGCGCGATAGCGCCATCTGGCTCCGTTCGCATCGCCCTGTCTTCGTCCATGCCCGATTAGGACAAATGAGTTGAACCACTATGAGTACTAATTAGCAGTATTTATGCTGCGAGGAAGTTCTTGTGACAATATAAACACTAAAAACAAAAGAGCCAGGACGTTTCCTCCCCGGTTTTACTTCAAGCGACCGCCGACCCTAAAATGGGTGGCTGGATCCACCCCTGTCATCAATTCCAAGCAAGCAGGATGACTCCGGGAACAAAAACAGATCTCGAAGTCAGTACCTTTGTTGAATGCATAAAAACCAATTTTTATCACCCAGGTATGTCATAGACGCCATGTCTACTAGATGAAAAAATTCCCCCATCTCCCGCTAAAGGGAACCATGTGTGGATGCGAAGCAGCGGGGAGATAATTAGCTTGAGCGGGAGGAACGTCGCCGCTCTCAATTCACGGCAGTGGTCCGGGCGCTCATCGCGGCGCTGCGCAGGAGAGAGAATGAGGCGCGCGCGCTCCGTCATTTTCATACCGCGGAACTACCGTGGCGCCCCCCAGCGGAGTATGCAGCTTGTCACACCACCTGTCGTTCGCGTCGCTCCGTACAGGATTCCTATAGGAAAGGACGGGGGGGGGGGGGGGGGGGGGACCGTAGGAGAGGAGAACCCTATTGAAAATCTGTCCACCATGGGAATGGTGGATTCCACCATCCATCATTATGGTGGATTATGGTGCTGGAATACGGTGGCATATGGTGTATGCTGGCGGTGATGGATGCTGGAAACGAACGGAGCGCAAAACGGCTCTAAACCGTCAGGTCCATCGTCCCTAGCTGCCATACCTAAATAATTGCATAGAAAACAATGAAGAAAGCAGGAGAGCAAAAAAAAAAGAAACGCTTGGAAAAAAAAAGCCTGTTGCCACGAGGAGTCGAACGTGAGACCTTCGGATCCTGAGCCAAGCACTTTTCCACTACGCCACGCTGAAACATGTTTTGAAGGACACAGAACGACTAGTCAACACTACCACACCGTTTAACTTCAGCGTTGTATGTCGCATACTCGAGAGAGACACCATCTTCCCCTCCTACTAAAATTTGCATACTTATTAAACATAAGAAAACAGTTGCCAGTAACGAATGGCATGTCGATAATGGCAACAGCTGGCACTAAATTTCTGTTACGATTCACAACATAACTAAAAAGTATATATTTACATATCAACCGGCTGTTACTGCCTAGATTAATATATCCGTTTCTCGTTCCTTCGAAAGGGAATCATGTGCAGAGGCTTCGTGTCGACTCTAAGCTCGTTCGATAAATACGCGCGTACAGTTGATTGAATACTGTGATGTTTTTTCACGCAACGAGCGCGGCCGTGCCAGCGCACTGATCTGTGTAGCTATCGTTAAGTACAACTACATAACCGCTAGGCCAAAAAAGAATGCAGTGCGCGGGAAATATATTTCATCATGTTAGTTCAGTAAGGCGTACGAATTCACAAATATGTGTTCTCGCATACGAGCCAGAGAAGTGCCGGCGAGTGTGACCAGCGGCTATAGGTGACCGGAGGCGTTTGCTGGAAGCGCGTCGCATCTATGTTCATCGCTTCTTGTGCGGACGCCTTACACAAGAAAAAACGCTTCATTTAGGTTAACCGATGTCACAGATGAGCTGGAAAGTCATTCCTACTCGTCGGAATCGTGTATCCTGAAACCTAGAAGCGCCGATGACACGTAGACGGACTCAGTCGGTACGCTAGACCTAAACTTTGGTGGAAATCATGATGGTAGAATAGGATGGTGGAAGTCATACTTGGTGCGGCTTATATCGACGCATGCCGAACGTAAAAGATTGTGCATTTTAGCTTCGCACGCATTTTCGCTGTTACCTTAAAGTGCAGCTGAGGTAATGAGTGCAAGAATTTCCAGAGCTGCGTTTCTAGCGTGGCGATATCAAGTGGCGGCTGTTTGCTGGTCAACCCGTTGTATTTTGAAGAGTGTAATTTACTTCTACAATTGCGCGGCGATGTAACACATTTACCGTCGCTGTTCACACCGATACCTGTAGACACGTAAACATCACAATACAGCACCACATCACGGTTGTCAAACTCATATAGGTACGCGATAAACATGTAAACATTCACGGATTCTGCGCTCCACAAATATTGAGACGGTATTGACACCGCATGAATAAAAAAAAGTGTGCTAGAAAGCATAATGATCGGCGCTAGCTTATTGGGACTGCAATCACATTTGTCTACACATTCGAGGGGGAAACGTTGAAAAGAACAGTGATTTCATGTACTGTGCCACGTGCATTTCCATCATGCCACCATCATCCACCGTGTTTCCACTATACCACCGTCATCCAGCTTGTTCACCAAGCCATCCACCAAAACATTTTTTGCATCGCCACCATCAGCCAGCATTTTCCACTGTCACCACCATTGGCTCGCCACCACCACCACCATCTGCCACCATTTTTTCCACTCTCGCCATCATCAGCCATTATGACCACCAAAGCTTCCAGCTTATCCACTATTATTTCCACCACATCCACTATTGTTTCCACCATATCCAGCAACGATTCCAGTATCCACCAACCAAGGATTTTCAATAGGGAGAGAGGGGACGTGCATGCGCTGTGGGGGGTGTGGGACGCGTGAGCCGCTCCGTAGAGTAGATGATTCCAAGAGGAGAGAGGGGGGAGAGGACGCGCATGCGCTGTGGGACGCCGGAGCCGCTCCGTAGAGTAGAGTATTCCTAGAGGAGAGAGGACGCGCATGCGTCGCTGAGGAAGGGGGTGAGCGTAGGAGAGCACAGGGGAGGGGATGCGCATGCGCTGTGGTGGTGTGGGACGCGGGAAGATGGGACGGACTAAGCCCCTCCAAACACATGCAAGAAAGATTAAGGAATGTGGTCAACCTGGGCGACAGACACCACCTGCCTAGCCAATGCTAAGCAGCCTCTCTGTGCTCTCGGCCATGACTCTGATGACTGTGTTAGGGTTGACGGCCTTCATATTACAACATTGTTCTGGTTCGCATAATGGGTGCTTCCCTACTTCATGAGAGTGGCCGGACGCGGGACGCGGGACGGACGCGGGAGGGACGCTGGACGCGGGAGGGACGGACATAGCCCCGAGCATAAGATGCTTCGCATCTAAAATACAGATCTCGGAGGTCGTGTTTCTATGGCGGGACTTCGAGATGCATCATAAATAAATGTCGCTCTCACCGCATCTGGCGGCCAATTGGATCGTCAAGCCACCAATCAGACCAAGCTAAGTCACATGAGAAGTCAACATGGCCGCTTGGGTCGTCTCGTGGGGCAGGTTCGCAACGTACAATGCGGAGAGGTTCCCACAGTTGCAATATAACAGCGGGGTTCCCAATACATTGGATCCCATGGGAGCTATGCCGGGGCCTGCCGAAAGCGACGTAACAGCCAGGAAAACGCAGCACTTGGGAACGTAACAGAGGGGTTTTACGGTATTTATTTGCATCTGTTTCGAAGTTTTGGTCACGGACAACGCCGGTTTTTCGCTGGGAAACAACGACGGCGACTCCATAATATCTACGAAATGAGCTATTTAACGCTATCCCATTAATAACGGTAGTAATAAATTTATTTCGTATATTTAAGTTGATGTCCGTACCAATTTAAGTGTTAAAGGAGTACTGACACGAATTTAAAATATTTTCAGGTTGTTGCTCTAAATAAAAATACGGCTGTCGAGAACCCTAAAAAAAAGTGTCGTGGCGCTTGGGAATACATGGATTATATTTTTAATACCGCTAACTTAAAACAGCGATTTCCGTTTTGGTATCGAGAGCGTGGCTTCGCAGTGACGTGTCAAGAGAGGTCTGACGTCACGGGGAGACGCAACTCGCGACATACTAGCAACAGCTGCCTGTTTGCGGCCAGCCGCACGTGGTTCACGTAAACAACGATGAGTGAATTGTCGTCCAGATACTCTCACAATGTTTTCTGCGATTTAGGCTGCATGCAGGACGCAAATTTCGCAAATCCAGTGAACTACGTTGACTTGTGATAATTACCATTGCGGTGGGGCGGGCTTGTAGATGCTGGGCGACGAACTTTAAAATGAAAGTAAAATATTTTGTACGTATTGTTTGTCTCCTGTGCGTGGAAAGTGCTGAGAGCGCACACCATGGGAACGAAAGATGTACCTTTTTGGGTGCCTCAAAATCTTGTCATTACTCCTTTAGGTAAGACTGACAGTATGCATCTGTACCATCCGTCGTACCAACTCGCCGAACTGCGGCGCATGTGTTCGTGTGGTTAAAAAGGGGTTCCTTGGGACCATAATAAAGTTCATTTTCTGTCTGTCTGTCGTCTTCTCTGTTGTGCCCTTTTCTTAAGCAGTCAGTTTGAGTGTTCCCATCACAACTCCTGCACTTATTACGGCGCTCGATTTTCCTGTCGAGTTCGTTGACTGGTCTCCCTGCGGAACATTTCAGAACAACACAACGAGTTCCAGCAAAGCTTTGGCTTTGTCGGAAAAAAAAATAAACGGCGGAAATAAGCGCACTAAAAGAAAGTCACATACAAAAAAAAAAAATGATGGCGTTCGATTTCGGCTTGTACCGGAACGAGAGCAGGGAAAAAGAACTTCTCGCTGCAAATGCCGGAAGGTCTTTCTCTGGATTCCGGTCAACGTCACTCACGATGGTAATCCGATCAAGATGAACGACACATTGGCCCGGATAAGACGGGTGGAGTTCAAGGGCTCATTAGCAACTAAGCAAGCTCGCAGTAAATGCATTTGTCTTTCTGATACGTGAAAAGTGTGGTATGGAGGATGTAGAACGCAGTGCGTTCGCGTTTATTTGTCGTTCTTGTTTTCTCGCGAGTGAGTGTGGTATGGAGGATGTGTGGCTCATTAATCATTTAACTGGTTCTTGGTCCATATACTCAGCGATTGATTGATTGAGTGAGTGAGTGTGTGAGAGATTAGTCATTTGAGTTGTTCTTGGTCCAAACACTGGTTTATTTATTTATTTTATTGATTGATTGATTGATTGGTTGATTGATTGATTGATTGATTGATTGATTGATCAGTGGGTGAGTGAGTGAGCGAGCCAGTGATTACTCATTTGGCTAGTTCTTCTTCCATATACTGATCGATTAAGCGAGTGAGTGAGTGACAGATTTGTCATTTGATTAGTTGTTGGTCCATATAGTCCAGGGTTCGACGGAACACCGTCTGGCGAGGAGCATACATATCTTGCAAATAAACGTTCACTCGCCAAAGTTGCTAAAAAATAATTTTATGACGTTTTGAGACCACTACGGGTCTCTTGTTCACATACATGCGAATAAATTGGGCCGTGCCTTTATATACGTAGAAGATGGCGCAATGATCTGGTGTAAGTATCAGGTAGATTTCCACGTGTCCGGTTAAGTGTGTGGGGCGTCGACTGGATTAATAAACATTCTAAAAGAAGGCGGGATGACAGTGATTTTTCCGTGTCGTTGACAGTCGCTGAATTCCAATCGATGTGGTGGCCTGTATTAAGATGATGTTCAGCTAGTGCGTTGGCGGCGGCATGTCCCTTAGCTACGTCATTTTGGTGCTGCTTGATACGCCGTTTGAAGTTGCCTGTTTCGCCTATGTATGATGCACGGCAGTCTTGACAAGGTATCTTATATACCATTCCAGGGTAGCGTTCACGTTCCAATGTGTCCTTAAAGCGGACCAGCTGGTTTCTTAACTTGAGGGCACGTGTGCGACTTGCTCACGTGGTCCATATGCTGATCGACCGATTGATTGATTGATCAGTGGCGTAGCCAGGGGGTGGCACACTAGGCCCGTGCCCCCCCCCATCCCCGAAATTTTTTCACCATGGCATACAGAAGGAAAATTGACCGTTTCAAGGAGGTGCCCCCGCCCCCCCCCCCCAAAAAATTTTCTGGCTACGCGCCTGTGATTGATTGATTGATTGATTGATTGATTGATTGATTGATTGATTGATTGATTGATTGATTGATTGATTGATTGATTGATTGATTGATTGATTGATTGATTGATTGATTGATTGACTGACTGACTGACTGACTGAGGTTGAGTGAGTGAGTGAGGGAGCCAGTGAGCGAGCGAGCGACTAACTGACTGACTGACTGATGAACGAGGGAGTGAGTGAGAATTCGGTAGCTGTGTGCTAGAATGAATGAATGAATGAATGAATGAATGAATGAATGAATGAATGAATGAATGGTTTAGTGCTTCAACGAAAGAGTGCTTACACTTGTACCTAAGCTGGCGGGGGATTTGAGACTGAACTTCCTTGCTTCAAAAATCCTGCACCTTAAGTTTTCAGATGAGCGTTAATGGGCCTAGGTGAAATTTGGAACCCTACATCACGACATCTGTCACTGGTAAAACATTTGTACGCTGGAGTTCCTGAGTCGAAATCGCTATATATGTTGAGAAGGCCACGCGCGGTAGTTGAAAGAAAAAAAAGTGACAAAATTTCAATTTTAAAAATACACTTCCACATTTTTCTGCACGTCACATTGAATTCAATACACATTTCTGAACGTTACAGTGGGCGTCATACGCCGCAAGCGACGTACGCAGGACATTTTCAAACGTTCACACCACTTACTGACGTTCAGATGATGTTTGATGGTAAGCCTAACTAGACCGTTTAACTAGCAGCAACGAGGACATGAAGGTCGCGTTTAAAAACAGACCGAGCTTGTACAACGAACAAGCGTGTTAGTGCTCGCGCTACACGAGAAACTTCAATAATGCTTCTGTTGGGCCTAGTTGGTACATAGCATTAAGGTGAAAACTAAGTGCAAACCAGGACGGACCACCAAGAATTGATGAGACAAAGCACTGGCGCTGACTAACAACTGATTTATTCTTCTCACAACAACGCATATAAATGCTACAAACACAAAACCTTGCATGCGCGTAACAAGCCGTATTGTATACGCCTTGCTACATACCACACCAAGAGAAAGGGGAATTATTGTATCAGTGATACATCTATATCTTTGTACCACTCTGAATATAAATTCATGTTTGCGCGTCTTCGTTAGATGTCTCTGTTCTTACGTTTACAATACGTCTTGTTACGGGTGCACAATGAAGATGTGTTGTATATAAAACGGCAACTTGGGCAAATTAAGAGCCGGTTCATATTTCAGAGTTACAGCGCACAACAATATGAGCAGACTGATAGGAAAAGAAATGACGCACACAGCGAGTGCTTGTTGTGTGCGTCGTGTCTTCTCCTATCAGTCTCCTCGTTTTGTTGTGCGCTGTAACACTGAAATGTAAAGATGTTGTGGCTGTGGCATTTATATGCGTTGTTGTGAGAACGAATAAAGCAGTTGTTAGTCAGCGCCAGTGCTTGTCTCATCTATAACTTTGTGGTCCGTCCTGGTTTGCGCTGAAGTTTTCACCTTACCGCGAGAAAGCTCTGGTTAGACAAAGGTTCTTCGAGAATAAGAATCAGGAACGCAGAACAGTTTGGCGAGGCAGTAAAAGCAAGTCGCAGACGAATGGATCGGGTGCTTCAGTGAAACTCAACGTGCGCCGCACGCTCGATGTCACAAAATTAAATTTCCCAGTTTTTCTTTCTTCCGGAAAAAATTCCGGATTGCCCCCATTCTTTCCGTTATCGCTTCAAGCATGTTCGCTATTTTACCCTATCTCTTTGCCTTTGTGCTGCAATTCGCATCACTTTTCACATTTTTCCATTTCTAGTTTTTCTGTCGTGTGTTTCTGGGCTTGCGGGTGATTAAAGTATACGCAAGAATGATCATACTTTCAAACCGGTACGCCATTCCTAGTTAAAAAGGAATTTGGGAAAAGCTTCGCTCTTTTCTTAAATTTTTTGTTGTATACCAAACAATATTGTCACGTGGTTGTGACGTGGATGAAGGCAGGAGTAGGCCTCTTCGAGGTGAACCTTTTTTATTAAGGCCGAACTTGCGGCCGGGAAACCGGAGAGTCAAACTACAGCAAGCAATGCACGCTGTGCACTGATACACTGATAGCGGCGAACAAAGCGTCAACCGTCGAAAAACTGATCATCGTTGGAGCGCGCCGGCTTTTATACATCATGCGTCGAACATTCTAGCCTTATCACTGGTCGGCGCGCAAGCTCTGGAATAATCTTGAGTGTTCGCGTGCTGTGCGCAATGTTAAGAAAACGATCTACTATATACAAACGTGAAGCTTCTCGAACATTGAGGCGCGATCTGCGCCAAGCATTGCTCACAGTCTTTGTGGGTTTAAACAGATCACATCAAAATAACACCCGTGGCAATATTATCATTCATCTCGGCTTTTTTGCTAAGACGTCCTCCTAAGGCTTCGTCAGCCTCACCCATCGTTGAGAACCCTTTTTCCCTCCTAGCTTATTCAACTGTAGCGAGCGTACGCCCTCTTCAACAAATATAGGAGAGAGAAAAAAATTGTGCGTTTTGGAAGTTGGCATTAATTTGTTTCATTTATTATTTTCATGTACAGTACGGACGGATTCAAACGCGACATCAATTTTTTTTTAGTATAACTACAGGTATGTGCAATTCCTCGAGATAATTACATCACGTCGCCATGAATCTCGTCTCTAAAGATAATGTTCGCTCTGATCTACGCGTTCGAGTAGAAACTAGGCCGATATGACCCGAACCCAAGACGGTGGAAACGAAAGTGGGTGCGTTACTTAGCCCTAAATTGTCCTGTTTCAATCTGCGAGTGATGCATATGGATTGCTTCTGAAAATATGACCTGCATTAAGAATTCTCCTATAAGTTCCCAAAGCCTCACCTTTCTTTTTTTTTTAACACGTAAGTGTTTTCATGCCGGGGTCCACCACGGCTCCACTGACGTATTTCCGTCACGGATATGACGTTGTAAAATATGTACTAAATGAATGCAAAGAAAAAACTACAACAAAAGGTTGCGTCACCGCGAGTCGAACCCCACGGCCCCTTGTTCCGCAGCGCACCGCGCCAACCGACTCGGCCACAAAGCGTACGTTCTTCAGCTTGCTAACGGCGAGCTATTTATATACGCCTCTTACCACTGCCGGTGCTCAGAGATCGGCGATTTCAGCGTGTTCTTGTTATCACTGTCGAAATGGAGCGAAGGGTCCGGAGGGCGCGCTTTAAAGGTCGTCGCCCCGCGCGTTGAGATGCGCGCAAGCCTCAACAGGGCATGGTCGCTCGTGCGTCCACACTTATCTTGTAATCGGGGCGTTTTGTACGTCTTGGACTTTCACCGTAAGTGTGCGTTGAAGTTACAGAGACACGAAGGTCACCCCGCTCGCTGCAGCGGCCGCGTTTGTGAGAGGAGCGCGCTGCTCACACACAAAGAACTTCAGACACTTCGTACTTAACAATAGTGACAGTTGTCAGATCGCGTTCGTCCGGTGTATACCTGGGCGTTCGTTCCGTACGTCCTTCTTTGTGCTTTGAGCAGAGTGCTTTAAGGGTCGAGCTGGGACAGTTGTTAGTTCGCGCTCGTTCTGTGTATGTTCTTTTCGTGCATCCTTTCTGCTTGAGGAACGTGGAGCAGGTTTCGAGCGGCTTGCTGTTCTTCGCGTGACATTACAATTTGTTGCTATAGCATTCATTATTTCGATCTTGTGGCGAAACAATGCACAATAAATGCTCAACTACATCTGTGAAGACGCGTTTCACTTACGTGTTATACCGATTCCTATGACAGAGGCATCAGTCATGTTTTTTTTTTTTTTTCATTCTTCTTTCTCTATTACAATATTGCACGTGTCCGTCAATATTGTAACTCCTTCCTTTCGTGTGCGAATTATGCTGTGAACAGCATCCGCAAAAAAAAAAAACGAAAGTTAATTGTTAATTTTTTTATTTCTTTTTCTCCCTCTTTTTGTTTCTTTCTTTGATGTTTATTTATTTATTAATTCATTTATTTATTCAGTGATTCTTGCTTCCGTGCACTCAATTTCAATTATGACGTAATATAGGAAAGATAAGAACACGGAAAAAATAATAGCGTAACCGGCAACATTCTCTTCCAAGCTTTTGCACATTTTAATTGTTATTACATTATTTCTGTTTACAACCATGCAACAACAGTATGATATAGTTTTTCCCGTTGCGGCGACCGTAATGGTCCCACATTCTTTTTACGTCGACTGTTTACTTTTATGCTTCCTCGCCGTTAAAAGCACACGCACGCGCGCGCGCGTCTTTCCCGAGAGATTTAGGGGAAATAATGCTTCCGCATCAAAATTAAGATGAATACCGGGACTTACGTTAGCGTGAAGCAAATTATTGAGAACGTCGAGCGCTTTGAGAAATGGCCCGAGGCTGCAAGGAATGCACGGTTGAAGATATTAATAAGAAAGATTACAAAAAACTCCCACTGTGCATTTCACCCGGAAATGAAGCGTTTATGATTTGTAAGCTTATGATTAGCGATGTGAAGAAGGCCCTGAATCTTCCTTTTTTGGCTCGTAATTCATTAGTAAGTTATGAGCTCGTTAATTTTAATAATCCCCTGTCGAGGAAAGGCTAAGCTAACGCCGGCGTGCCAAACTCGTTCGTTTAGCGCAGTCATTTCGTTTTCGATGTAATGATTTCCATCAGTGCTAATTAGTTTGGCGGCAAACTGAAATAAGAAAAAAACGACTTGGTGCCTGTTGGAACGCGGTTGGAGGAGATTAAGCTAGGTGAAAGATGTAATACAGCGACGGCCTCTGGCGGCGTTGAAAGGTGCTTAATATTAGCTTTGATATTCCCTGCGATGGTTTCAGTACGTTCCATGACGTGCTGTGTTATAGTTAGCATAACTGGAGATAACGTTCATTGGTTATGCTAGAAAAGCTGCACGAAATTGAAGAGCATAAGCGAGACTACTGCTGCGGGTATAGTGCAAGCTTAAATTGTCACTAACATCATGATAAATTAAAAATTATACGTAATATAATTACTTGAATGCCGACCGGACAGTGCGACGCCTGCGTGGCAGTTCCTTTTTATGACTAAAACAGTGACGCGAGGACAGTGCGATATTTTGTTGAACCTTAATTGTTTTGTTTGATTTGCTTTGTGCAAAAGGTTTCCTGTCTTTTTCTTGGTTTCTGAAGGGACAGCAGCGCTCCGCAGATGCCGTTATATGAGGAAATGCGATCTAATGTGAAGACATGACTTGCAGATGACTTGACTTGGCGCCTGCGCACGTAGTTAAAAGGCATCGCTATGATTCCTTCTAAAAATGTATTCAACCGGGTCCACGCCATGAAAGCCGTCATACAAGGAAGCTGCTGGCACGTGAGTAGGTGGTTCATTGCAATTAACCTAATGCTCTAATTAATGCAATCAATGAAAGTGCGAGTTGATTTCTCGGTATTTTGCCGCGAAAGTCATCACCCTCGTTTCCAGCATCATCATCATCATCATTATCTTATCGCTTTATGTATTTGAAGAAAAGCATCACCGTCATCATAATCATCATAATCATAATCATTTTTATCACCTTCATCATCATCATTTGTTTTATCATTTTTTCGCTCCCCCCTCTTGTCATGCGACGTGCGCGAGGCGTATTACTACTACTACTACTACTACTACTACTACTACTACTACTACTACTACTACTACTACTACTACTACTACTACCACCACCATTCCTACTACTACTACTACTACTACTACTACTACTACTACTACTACTACTACTACTACTACTACTACGACGACGACGACGACGACGACGACAACGACTACGGAACAGTGTAGACTAAGACAGTTTCGCCGTAAAAAAGTTATCTAAACGAAAACTGTCCGACAGTCGACAACAGCATAAAGAAAGCATACTTTAACGGTGTAGTGGTAGGTAAGTGGTAAGAAAATGGTGTAGTGGTAAGAGAAAGACCAAGGACGATATCCTATATTAGAGCACCGGCGTTACACAAAACCCAAAGCGCGCAGAAGAGACGGGACAATCGTATAAGGCGGCAACCGGAACAG
>JALIZH010010407.1:0-22168 GCA_030522465.1 Rhipicephalus appendiculatus | reverse complement strand
AGCTCAGTGTTTCGCGACAGATTATCAAGTTCGTTTTATTTCGGGTGTACTAGCTGCTCTACTGATAGTTCGACATGTGAGCCCATAAAAGCGGCTACATTGTAACAAACCTGCTTACTCTGACGAAGGCCGTGCCACGGCCGAAACGTTAGTAAAAGTATTTCCCTTTTCGATGTGTGCGACCTCCAAGTTTATTCTATATATATATATATATATATATATATATATATATATATATATATATATATATATATATATATATATATATATATATATATATATATATATATAGGCTTCGTCAGGGAGGGCAAAGAAAAGCTGAAACAAAAAAAAGGAAAGACGGAGAGCCGCCGGAAGCGGGCAGGTTATCCGTGTATTGTCTACGAGGGGTAGATAAAAAGGGCGGCCTGAGCAAGCGACCAATAAAAAGCGGAAAAGAGAAGAATTGCCGCTCCTACTGAACCATCTGAACTTGAACTCCATATGTGCGCTGACTGCTTCAACCGATTCCCACAGCGTATGGGTTCTGCCGAATTTTAACACGAAAGTGTCTTATGCAAGGGTCCACCAAGATTTCAGTGATGTATTTCCGTCACGCAAATGACGCCGGAAAATATGTACACGATCGTACGTTAAATAAAAAAAGTTCCGTGAAAGGGCATCGAACATACGACCTCTCGAACCGCAGCAACAAGTTACGATCACGCTAACCACTGCGACATGGCCACAAACTCTAACGGCTTTACAAACGCGCCTTTTATATCTCACACTTTCCTCTTACAGTGCTCTTGGTCAGGGGGGTGGTGTCGCTCTTTTGTAACGGTAAAGTAAACCAATTCATCATTGCTGTGGCCTCCACGATTAGCGCCTTCAATGCGTGTTGCTACGCGTCCGTCCCATTCGGCACGTTTTCAATAGTAGTGCAATTTTGTCAACGCCTTAACACACCGCGAGGTGGCGACCTTAGCAAGCGTTGGTCTTGCTCATAGCGTCCATTCAAACCAGAAATAGCTCTGCGACGCGCCCCTGCCTCACCTGGATGTGATAACTGCGTTCCTCGCTTACGCTCGCCCCGAGAACAATTTGGCGGTCGGGCTAAAGGGGCGACAGGACGCGCTTAGCGTTTCCCTCTAGTCCGACCGTGGTGTTCAATCACACTTAACATGCCGCGGGATGGCGACCTTAGCCCAATTTCTGCATCCAACATGCGACGGTTTTCTGTCTATCATGCCTATTTCTCTGATTGCGCTCTGGCCGTTAAAGGGCCCTCTAACGCTTCAAAACATCGGTGCTGACCGTATCGCACGTAGTGGCGCTCGCCAGAACTATTGCGGACGGAAATGACGATGGATGGCGCAGGCCTGTGATTGGATAAATGTAATATTAGATGTAATTGCGGCGTTGCATCAAAATAAAGAATATTATTGTATTTCCTTTTTCTGTAGCGTGCTTATTCACTGAACGTGGAATAGACTAAAGCTCTCCCAACTTTTCAACTTGAAAACTGCAGCGCCGCGAAAGAATGCGCAGAACGCCACGGTACTGGAGGAAACGCGCCGGGAACGCTCCAGGCACCATTGTTTGAAAAAAACTGAATGTAAGAGCGTTGACAGAGACGCCGTCGCAACAAGATCGATCACTAAAACTACAAAAAATTATAGAGGCGTTCGCGAGCTGCCTTGTTTCGCACATGCGGTTCACTCTTCAAGCACCACATTTTTAGATGTGAAGCATCTTATGGCGAAGCTTAATCCGGTGGTGGCGTGCGGCGTGACTACCCTTACTGCGCATGCGCAAACCCTTTCAAAAAATAAAAATAAAAACCTCCTCTCTCCTCTCTCTCCTCTAGGCATCCCTCCCCGCGGCAACCACACCCTCACTGCGCATGCGCCTCCCCTCCTCTCTCCTCTAGGGATTCCTGCCCGTGGGCGTCCACACTGCCCACTGCGCATGCGCGTCCCCCCCTTCTCTCCTCTTTTACGCTCCCCCCTCTCTCCTCGAGGCTTGCCTGCCCGCGGCGTCCACACTCCCACTGCGCATGCGCGTCCCCGTCTCTCTCTCCTCTCCTACGCTCCCCCCTCTCTCGCCTCGCGACGCCGACGCAGGCAGCGTCTGCTAGCGAGTTTCTTAGTTGAAAAAACCGACTGCTCGCGCTGCACAACCGTTCACTGGCCACCCCGTATATATGGCACTGGATCTTGACCTGCAAGGTGGTGCCGGTGGAAGATTTCTCCTGTGCGTTGTTGAACAATAAAAATTCGCAGCGTGCGCGTTAACTAAAAGCGGACTGCGGGTCTCTGTGTCCAGTCGGAGTCTTCTGTCTCTCATTGCCCATTAGCAGCCATTGGCATGTTCCAGTAGGAAACACCGCTCCACCACTGCGTGCTTTGCGCCTCCCCAGTTTTCTCTCCTGCGCAACGCTGCGATGATCGCCAGCGTCAACGCCGCCGCCAGTGTAAGCGCTAGCGCCCGCTGCTTCGCATCTACACATGGTTCCCTTTAGCGGGAGATGGTGTCATTTTTGTTACCTTCGCAACAGCGTCTCAACACGTTGGAATTAACGAGCAATATGGCATGCAAGCTTCCGCTACGTAAGAGCTTTCAGTTAATTTCATTGGCGGGTCATCCGACGTCACAGGGCGAGGGAAACGTGGTCAGGTGACCCCGCCAAAAATCGAGTTGAGAGGGCAGGCGTCCATTTTCATTGTATTTTGAATTTTCTAGGCTGAATAACTTCGGAATGCGTGCCCCTATCACTGCCGTTTTTGCTGCTCTAATTACTTCAGCCTTCAATCTACACAACCCGCTAGTAAAATATTTAAAACAATGAGGTCTTGAAACGTGTTGGAGGGCCCCTTTAACATCGCCAGCTATCACAATCGTTTATTTAATCATTGACGACGGACGTTAGTCATCGGAATGGAGATGTACCACTAAGTGTCAACGAGGGTGCATCCACGTTAAACGGTGCTATGGCTGTCAAACACCATAATATAAATTGTGCATCAAAATAGTTAATTGTTGGGCTAGTTGGTTCAACATTTGGCATATGAGAGCGAAGGCTTGGAAGGAAAAAAAGAAGTACAACTTAGAAGGAAAGACGCTCAACTTGCAAGTGAGTTTAATTCGAAAAGCTTCACACCACGGAGACAAATGCGCAGGCGCAGCCAAACCAGATTGTCAAACAACCAATAGCAGATTCCTGGGGAAAGACGCGTTAACAAGTTACGATAACTACAGCGGGCTCTACAACGGGCTCATTTTTGTCTAGTCTTCCACCCAAGGAACGCTGCGCAGCATGTTGCAACCTCATTGCCACAACGACGTGCCGAGCAAGGTTCTTAGCCTTTCATCTTCGAAAAGGTGTGTGCCCTCCTGATGTTGCCTTACTTTTTGGGGGGCTTTCCTCCTTCTGAAGGCCACTGGAGAAGAATGTGCAAGATCTTGAAGTATGAAACTTGGAAACAAGTCCGGCTCCTCGACAGCTGGCTCAGAGCCTCGTGCATTGAGTACAAGGGTGAAGGCAGCGGGTCTACTACGTTTTTGCGAGCACACCGAAAGTCTGCTGACGCCGCTACGGAATTTTTGTGGCGCACCGTTCTCCTGCACCTACCGAAAGGTAGAAAGAGGGATGTTGGTGTCGTGCCGGTTGTGTTCCAAGACGGAGCAACAGTTCCCAGCAGCGTGCAACAAGTACTAGAAAAGGGACCAAAATTTAGCCTGGGGGCGTCACTGTCTAAACACGAACTGCTAGCCATGGTCCATAAGATAGCAGACAACGCGCCCACCGATCAACGGGAAAGATGTATCTCCGAAGGCGTGGACGTCCTGCTACGTGCACCACGGAACATCCCACAGGGTATTTCAGTTCTGCGTAAAACAGCAGATTTCTTCAGAACGTCCGAACTTGCGCTTATGCAAAGTGACAAAGAAGGCGGCTTTGTTGTCCTTCCTAAGCGCTTGTTCAAAGAAAAGGCTGGAGCAGCCATGGAAAAAAGTTTCAAAGAAGTGGATGCCAATCCTGCTAAGGTAAAAGCCAAGGCGACCGCTCTTCTTCAAGGCATGAAGCTGGACGCACTCTGCAAGGTGGTCAAATTGTGCAAGGGTGAAGGGCTTAAGGCATTTTTCACCGCAAAGACTCGCAAAGCACTCTGCCCTTTTCGAGTCATCGTCACAGAAACTGGCAGTTGGCAGCGTAACGTCAGTGCCTTCCTTCAGCGTCACCTTAAGGTACTCACACCGGTCGACCCCTTTGCGCTGAGGAATTCGGACACTCTTGTGCAAGACTTGAAGATGGGAGTGCCGGGAGCCAACTACGCGATGTCCGTGGACATTGAGGACTTATTCTACTCCGTACCACATGACGAACTCTTTGTTACTGTCCGAGAGGCAATTGACTCGTATGGTGTGGTGTCCTTTCAGAATGGTTGCCTTGTCACGGCTGATAGTTTTATGGAGCTTTTGACATGTTATTTGGCGTCTACCTTTGTTTGCTTTAACTCCAAAACGTATATACAAAAGAAAGGAATTTGTATTGGTTCGTGTGTGGCGCCAATTCTGTGTGAGATTTATCTTGCCAATTTAGACCGCATGCTTCAGCAGGAATTGAACCGCTCACGGGTTTTAAAAGTATGCAGATATGTCGATGATTTTATTGTTTTTATTTCGGTTCCCATCAATGCTAGCCATGCCCCAATAAACCACAAATATCTCTGCGATGTACGAATAAGATCCAAATGTCTAAATCCATGAACAAGATCTGTGAGACGTCCCAGCCACGTACGTTTATTGCACTCAAATTTATGGATGTCTATGGTATGCTGTTTTTGCACAAAAAAATAGACGGCTTATGGATTTTGTAATATGACCTCTAATGTATGTTGCAGAAGCTTCACAATTCAACAGCCCATGGATTTTCTTTAATAACCTCCTGAGAATGTCACCCAGAGGTCAGCTACTACAAGCACTTGTAGACGTGGGAAAATGGACAAATGAAAGCTTCAATGTTCGCGGTGATGTGAGAATAAGTTTCCCTGCACACATGAACCTACCGACTTAAGTGATCTACTGTGAACGGTGAATTTTTGTCATTTCTCTCGGTGTATGAAGCCTGTTGCGTGAAAAAAATTCAATTTCGCCGCAAGGGCGAATCAGTGCGAACTAAGCTAGGCAGTGGCGTAGCCAGGGGTGGCCCACCGGGCACGTGCCCCCCCCCCCCCCCCCCGAAGTTTTTTTTTCGCCATGGTATACAGAGCGAAAAATGGCCATTTCAAGCAGGTGCCCCTCCCGAAATCAAGGAGGTGCCCCCCCCCCTCCCCCCGAAAAAAATTTCTGGCTACGCCCCTGAAGCTAGGCCGGCAGCTAACTCATTTAGCATCCGACCTGGCGTAAAACGCTGGCGTCAGGAAACGCGGGGGGCTACAGCGAGCGAAGCGAAGTCTTCGTGCGTTACTATATCATCAATGCAAAATGAGTGGCGGTAATTAACTCAGCACGGACCAAGGTATATGAAGCCGTCTGCCAATTTTTTCAAGATAGCGCGACCGCGCCCGGCCGCTCGAACAGTGTACGCTGTTTCAGCGGCAGCCACGCCCCCTATCCCGGGACCCCTCACGGCACTCACGGGCCTTTCGTGCGACTAAACACGGCCGGCACTTTTCCTCTCCACTTGAACATCGATCGTCGGCTGCCCTCGCACGCTTCGTCCTTGGACTTGCGACGATGACGGCAAAAAAATGTGCCTTGAGGTTTTAATTTTAACGCGATATAAACGAAGTGGACACTCAAGTGTTTTCTCGAAATGGAACATTTTAATGAAATGTTCCATTTCGAGAAAATATTGGACACAGCGATGCGTTGAAATCGAAGTTGAGGAGGAATTGGTTGCAGCGCGAACTTGACAAGAGGACACAAGAAGGAAGACAACAAACGAAGATTGTCAACACACGCAACAGGACGCAGCCAAGAAGCTGTCCTCCGAGCTTCAATCGCCTTTCCCAGAGGCTATGCTTTTTCATACTACGACATCGTGGCATTCAAGGTAACGCCGCATATGCAATAAGCTATACCGAAGAGGTCTGAAACTTTCTGGCCTCAATATTGGTGTGATTTAATTCAGAAGGCGCCGCGCAGGCGTAAATTGTTAAGTGCCACTTTTCCGGCAAATGTCCGGCAACAAAAATGACGTCACGGCCACCATATTGACCATGTTTTCAACAATTTTCATCAGCCGTGCTTTGCCGTGCTCACCGATATTGGCGCTGTTGTCGCGCTATTCGCTTTTGGCGGGCTGCTTGCTGCTTGTGTTCTTGTGTCTACCTCGTCCACGCTACCCTGTCCACGGTTCATGCTGCGTTTTGAGCCCAGTGTTCATTGCTAGTGCTAGTAATTACCTTCTTTCAAGTAACACTGCCTGCAAGAACCTCGAGGAATCGTGTACGTATGCTTCGCGTGTGTCTGACCGCGGCTTTCGTTTTTGTTAGTGCTACCGGTCTGTGACGCGGCGGGCAAACTTGCACTGTTACCGTGCCTTTTGATTATGCATTTAGGGACTAGACATTCAGATGACATCATTGCTCTTGCCTCATGCACTCGCTCGATATAAATTAGAGAACGGGACACGCCGATCGAAAGTACTACGCTCATTCCAGCGCTTCAAGTCTCGAAATGTGGTTCGCGAAAGTGGGTTTCACGTGTGTATGTGCCGTTCTTTAGGTTTTCTTAATTGTGCTCATGTCTGCAACGTTATTGTACAACGAAGTGTAGTGCCTGTGGCTTCGCCTCGCCACACAGCATGAGTTATAAATAGGTCCCGTTCTCTGCTCAATATATTCGACATATTGGTGCTCTTCTCGATGTCTCGTATTTACGCGTCGGGCCATCTCTAATGGTAGACAATGTGCTCTAGTGTGTTCGCCCATTTAAGCAATGAGTTTAAGGCGTCTGATTAGCTCGCTTGTGTACGACGCCGTCGGAACTTCACTGTTACGGTGATAGACCTGTAATTTTTAATTCGACTGCTTGCTGCACATTCATGGAAAGTTATTACTTGGAAGATGTGTGTCGATCCCGACTGCGTTGGTCGCATTTAGATGGGGGTGAAATGCTAGAGGCTCGTGTACTGTGTGATGTCAGTGCACGTTAAAGAACACCAGGTTGTCGAAATTTCCGGAGCCCTCCACTGTGGTGAGCCTCATAATATCGTGCTTGTGGCATGTGAGACCTCTGAAGTTTTTATGAATCGCTTATTTGTGACGAAAAAGGCGAGGCCGTCAGTTCAAAAGAGAGCTATATATGAGACGATGGTGTTTTGGGTTTGCTTGCACGGCCTGTGCGGCAGCCCGAGGCATCATGAACCAGAACACGTCATTGTGACTTTTGGAAGGCGGTTACTACCTTGCATGCCTATGACAAACAGGACCTACCGAGGAATGCCACTCAGTTCTGCTATGAAAGCGGGTATAATTTTTGTGCTCTAATTGACAGGGCTTAGCAATCATGAGCAGTGAATATTTTCATTGTCGAATTCGCTCAGCGTCTGGATCCGTTATAACTGGGTTATACAAACACCATTTATTGGGTGCTCTAGCTGCCATCCTTATAAAAGGGGAATGTGCGAGTGCATGGCAGGTGGCCTCATCTGGCATATGTTGTATGGCAGAAGGATTTTGTTCTTGCAGACATCATGTAGAATGTTTTTTCTAGATCCAAATTTAACTTGTAGCTTGCTTTAAAAAAGAACCACATTATTCTATTTAGCATAGACATAGTGTATCTACTGCAGTTTCTGAAATGGTTAAAGCAATGATCATGGAGAAAATTTTTGTCATATTGCAAGTATGGTAATTTTTAATGGGATAGAGGCATGGAAGAGTGTTGTGTACAGGTATTGCCTAAACCATCTATCACTTCTGCCTCCATAATTTCATAGGCCAGTTGGCTGCTGTTTTAGCTGAGAATTATAAGGGCTATGTAAACAGGAGTACATGAGACAATGCAGCACAAAGAACCTCACTTGCAAAAAGAAACACCAGCCAGCTAGTTGACAGTGCAGAGTCAATTGTCTTTAACATGCATTAACATGCATTGGACACTATGCTGGTGTATGCAGGAGGTCACTAAGTGATTGCTTTTAAGAAAATTAGAATAGGATGACAGTAGCTGATTAAGGGTTTCTTGATGCATGCTGTAAGAAATAAAAATAATGAAAGCATTGTGAAATGGAATTAACTTTACTGAGCTCATTTTTAGCAAGTGCAGCAGTTGACTGACTTTCAACATTATTAAATAAAGGTGGAACTGATCTATTTGGGTGATGCCTGTGTGTAAGTACAGTCTGTCTCGCAGCGAACCTGTGATTTCACAAATTTCGAGCAGGCAATCTAGAATATGTTTTGCATGTATATTTCATGCACTATTAAATATAAGCTTTTTAATTGCCACCAGTGTGTTTCACGTTTTCTGTTTGTCCTTGTCTTGCATGCCTTATGGTTCTGTGGGTTCTTTACTAACAACAGTTAACTTGTATAATGCAGGCACAGGATGTCTCTTATTTCAGAAATATGTAATCTGCTTTCTTTAAACTGTGCGGGGTGAAGGTGGTTATTGCTCAACGAACTCTTAGTCACCCATGAATCTAAGCACCTGCAGCGACTGAGTTGCATCGATCAGAGTGAACCGCCACAAGGAGCGTCGTTCGACTGAGCACAAACTGTCATATGCACTGGCTATGCACACCGCAATTCGCAGTGGGCATCTTGTCTACTGGCATCTCACAAAAGCTCTACAGCATCCTTGGAAGCGTTAAACTGTGGCAAGTGAGTGTCAAAAGGGAGTAAAATGCAGAGTGTGAACACACAGAAGCACATCAGTGCATTGCACAACATTAGATTATGGTATAGACATTGTGCCAACTAGCAAGCATTCACGAAGAGCTGCACCTGTACTGAGTGGATCATTGCAACATCAACTGATACCCATAATGTCACCTGGTGTGCTTGAGACATTGGTGATTTGGGGTTGCAGAAAGGATGGCATATTAATTCAAGTGACCTCTACATAACCAGGTCATTTTAACCAGTGCTTCCACCATTCTACTTCAAGACCTTTGATAATTGATGGTTATGAACATAAGGTTTAGCTAAACGACCACCTCATCGAGCCTCATCAGTGTTTTCTTCTTTTTTTTTTTTGCACATTTCTCGTATCCCATTGTTACTTGTGCATTGTGGATTGTATAGCAATTTTACTTAATATGTCACTCCGATCTGTTAGTATAATGAATGTTCTTACTGGCTGTGGCAGTTGCACTTTTGATGAATGTGAAAATGTTGGAGGCCACTATATCATGGAAAATCAGCACATGTTAAAGAACCCCTGATGATGATGATGATGAATTAAGTTTATTCTGGTCCAGAGAACATGCAGGGGAGACCCTGTGCCACCTGGCTGGTTGAAATTTCAGGATCGCTCGATTACAGAATGCCTCATAATATCTCGTCATGTTATCTAATATCTCGTCATGTTATTATTAATATCTCGTTATGTTGTTATAATATCTCGTCATGTTATTATTTGGTGCTGTATTTAACGCTAATGCTTTACAGTCATGCCTTCTGTTTATAAACAGCTTCTTTTTTTCTTTTCATTTTTTCCCGACATTGTGGTAAGCTGTCATGCAGTTGTGCTATGCAGCTTTTTTTTTAAGTGCTAAACATTTCTTTGCGTACTGCAGACACTTTGAGTGTTTCTATCTATCTTTCTATCTAGTCGCCTACGTCTGGGTGCTCTCGTGATCAGCTACTTAACTTGGGGTAGACCAAAATTAGTATGGCAGGGTAAGAGGGTTTGACGATTATGACTGTCTGATCATGACATGAATAATGTGAAAATCCCGTTGCATACGATGTGAAACCTTTGCCTCCAGACACGTGTGGCACATACCCGTATGCCACGGTATGCGGGTATGCGCCACAGATTTTTGACGGTTTATATCTACCGAGGAACGGCGAGAACAGACATTGGTAGTTTATATGCGAGGGTGTTAAGAAAAACCGACACTGGCAGCGTTGACCCGACGAATGCAAAAAATATATGTTATGGTCCCAGCAGGAATCGAACCCAAGCATTCTGCGTGGTAATACAGCATTCTACCACAGAGCCACACCAGGTCTTGGAACTTCTTAGGAAAAAGATCCTATGCAGGCGTAATGTTTGTGAAATGTGAATTGTGGTTGCAGCGCTGCCCATCTTATTTTATAAACATTAAATATGTACTGCAATGATGCAGGCATCACGTCAGGTTAGCATCAATTGTACTTAAGCACCATCCACTGAAGTTTGTCTACGTAGCACTATCCAGGGCTGCCATCCTCGCAAGCACAAGTGCTACATTGCAGCCTACCGCTTCTGGTGTTGGTAATATGGTAATACCCATGTTGGTCTTGGCATCATTACGCACTTGTAAACCACTGGTTATATAAAAGATATGCGACTGTTCAACATACATGTCTATGCGCATAACATTTGTACATATGTTTAGCATCATTTCGTAACGTTTCACTCGACAAAAAAAATTTCACCACAGTCACCACCTCTCCACATGTTTCGCATGACATCAATTCCCATGGTACGTGGGATCTGCCGAACTTTTTCTTTTTTTTGCTGCAGATGATGTTGCTCAATGTTCTTTGTAATTTCATTTTTTTTGTATAATTTGTTCACACTGTACATGATGAACTTGTTAATGTACTAACCTGCTAAAGCTAAGTATGTGTACTAGTATACCAGATACTGCTCTTCCTATGTATTTGCTGGGTCACGTCAGTACAGACTTGTGAAGTGTTGTACTTACATATATTCGCTTGTGAATCTTTTTCCTTAGCATCAAGTTTTCTTAACATGCCTGTTATTACAAGTACTTTGTGAAACAAGATAGCCTTGTACTGAAGACACACAATGAAGTGTCTTCGTTTTGTAAATTTTCTTTAAAAGGCTACAGTAAATCAGTCGTCACATTCATTGAAAACAAGCCAACTTATGTGAGCAAATGCATGCCTGTATATCAT
The DNA here is from genome assembly GCA_030522465.1 of Rhipicephalus appendiculatus. NCBI lineage: Eukaryota > Metazoa > Arthropoda > Arachnida > Ixodida > Ixodidae > Rhipicephalus > Rhipicephalus appendiculatus. The sequence continues at coordinate 11,102 of JALIZH010010407.1, read as the reverse complement.
GTAAAGTTGTCTATTTATAGCATAAATGTTTTTTGTGGGCAATTATCAGTCACTACCATTTGCTGAAAAGTGTTAGATACAACTGTCTACTACCTTTTGCAAGTGATAGCGTTTGTGATGAATAAACTGTGTACGAATATCTACAACTGTTTTTTGTACCTATAACTTTACACGACTACTGCAAATTAGTAAATTATGTGCCCACAGAGTTCTAAGAGCTTACATTAGCATCTCATGTAAGTATATATAGATTGCATTATTTGCAAATGTAAGCTCTGAGAACTCTGTGGGCATATTATTTACTAATTGAGGTTCCAAGGGAAGGCCACGTGCAGTAGCCAGCACATCTCCACAGTACGTCACATATGCATGGAGGCGACGTAAATTTAACATTCCTGCCTAGTACAGGATGTTGATAGCATGTTTCAAATGCGACATGTGGGCAACGTTTTGTCAACATGATTTGGGCGGAAAGTCTTTGGTTGTGGCAACGTTGATTCTTAGTTACACGGATAAAAAATAACGTCTGACGGATATGTCTAAGGTTCCACTGAGAACATCTCCTGGATGTTGATGTGATATATGTGGTTTACTGGGGCAGATGTCGCTGACAGTGTCCTGAACTGCTTCAAGCAGTGCTCGCCCTCATTATCATTCACGAAGGAACTTCCTGACAACGATACAATACAGTTTTTAGATTTAGCATTGTTTTTTAATTGTGAAGACCACATTTGCTGGGAGTATAAACCACGGTCAAAGAAAGCCATCCTTCCATTTGACTCATCCCATACTAAACTAGTGAAAAGGGGGGGTTGCTTCCTCTTGCCTCAACTCGGCTCTGACCAAGTCATGCTCTCATAAGGTCAGCCTTAGCTTTGACCGGCAGATTTCGCGCCTTCTAACATCGGGATTTCCTTCCCCTTTACTCGTTGCCGTTGCATCCTCTCTGCTTAAGCAGATTGGTGCCTCACCCAGCGTTCCTACACGACAGAGGCCCAAGAAGTTTGTTGTCATGCCCTACATTCACACGATATCACACAACCTTAAGAGGATAGGTTCAAAGCATGGCGTAGACCTCGTCTTCACGGCGCCCTGTAAGCTTTCCCGTTTGTGCAACCTTGCCGGTGAAAAAACGGAGAAAACAGTCTGTGGGAAGAAGCACAAGAAGCCATTTGTCCCCTGTGCTACTGAAGTGGTATATAAGATACCACTCAGTTGTGGTAAAGCTTACATCGGCCAAACGGGCCGATGTCTTAATGACAGACTACGAGAGCACGCAACTACGGTCAATGCTCAGAATGATGGGGCGCACCTTCCTGCGCATTGCAGTAAATGCGGTTGCAAGGCACTTCTAGAGGCGGCGGACGTCATGAATCGAGCTAAGGGCAGGCGTGAACGAGAGATCGTAGAGGCGGAACAGATCGAGATTGCTGCAGACGCGTGCATCAGTGCACCTTCGGTCGGTGCATCTGACAATGAAAGAAATAAACTTCCTACAAGGCAGTTAGGTGTATAAGCTGATTGAACGTACCTGTTGATGTTATCGTAAATTGTTAACGCGTCTTTCCCCAGGAATCTGCTAGTGGTTGTTTGACAATCTGGTTTGGCTGCGCCTGCGCATTTGTCTCCGTGGTGTGAAGCTTTTCGAATTAAACTCAGTTGCAAGTTGAGCGTCTTTCCTTCTAAGTTGTACTTCTTTTTTTCCTTCCAAGCCTTCGCTCTCATATGCCAAAAATTGTGAAAACCCTCCTATATCAATGTACAGTAACCATTCAATTACCTCTGTAAGGGCGCGTTTTACTTTCGTGCTATACTGATTCCTATGACGGACAGATCGCGCATGTTTTCTTTGTTTTGTTTTTTTTAATGAATGACTGCGTTATACTTTTCCATAATAAAAAAAGTACTACACTTTCTTGCGTATATTCAGGCTTGTGTAGGTTATAATTTGCCTTGTTTGATAATAGTCCAAACAGTGTTTCTAGCGCGTGCTTATTAACATTATTATCTTACTATATTGCTCTTATTGTCAACTTGTCAACCCTTTTCTTTAAATAAATGAAAAATTTGTCGTGTTAGGGACGTAGTACATTGTTTACACTCATCGTATATGTATTTACAACATTTATGAAAGGGCCCTCCGGCACCTCCATAAATACGCCAATACAAACGGTATAACCAAAATTTTTCTTCAAAGAAATGTTTGCGATTTTAACGTTAAACTATCCCTCGTTGCTTCCTTCCGCAATGGTCGTTAGCTGTTTATGATTGGTCGAAACATTCTGGATCATGCGCACAGCACCTGCTCGTTACGCGAGGCTACAAATGACTCGAAAATGATCCATTGCGTAATGACCACTTATGCAAGACCACGGGAAAAAATAAGAGAACGAACTATTTTAAATATAGCATATTGTTGGCCAGTGGTTTCTCGGCATCCGTAAAAATTTTCTGCGTGCCATACAATCTCCTGCTTGTTACACAGCGTCACGAATTTGCGAAATGTCGTGGTATGACATATGCACACTAAACAGCGCATTCATGTGCTGAACAATACCTAAAACTTTTTGGAATAGTCGGAGAGCGTCTCCTTCTAAACGCAATTCAAGTAGGCTCCCCGCCGATTACATTAGCAGCGGCTACTTGTAACAGCTGGCGAGATGGATTCATATGAGTATAATAAATATTTTAAATTGCAGCATAACGACGATTAGCTGTTGGTGCGCGTATACAACTCTGTGAGCTCATCTTTGCTGAGAGAGAGAGGGAGAGAAAGAAATAAGCTGCGCTGCGCGTGTGTGCTTCTTTGATGACCGAGTTGTATTTTGAGTTGTAAAAGTCAATTCAAGTTGAATGAAAACCAATTAGCCCGACTGTTCAGTCTCCTTAGTCCAGAAAAAGACGGACCTTAACCATCTTCCTGGTCCGGTGGATCAAGTTGCGGGGCAAGCTTAAAAGCTGAGCTTCCCACTGTGCTCGAGTCCACTGCTGTATTCGTCGCCTTGTTGGAAGCTGCCACCACCGCTACAAGCCACCTTAAAGGGGCCCTGCAACACTTTTTGAGCATGCTCAGAAAACGCTGCCGATCGGTAGTCCAGGCTCTCGAGAACACGCGAGCCAAATATTATAGCGCAGCATTAATTTTTTCCGGGCATGACTTGGCCAAAGCCGCGCGCAGGCACGAGTAGGCTATGCCGTCTTTTACTGTCTTTGAGTGCCCGGAAGAGTAGTTGAGTAGGGGCTTTTCTGATCGCGGACTGTATGACCAGCACACATGGTCTGGCCTACGTGATAATGCCAAATCTAAAAACTGAAGTTGCCCATCGCTTGGCAATTCCCAAGTAAACTCTAGCCCGCTGCTGCATTCCTTGAACACTTTTAAGATATCTACTACAGCCCTGTCAAGCGCATTATCACGTAGGCCAGACCATGTGTGCTGGTCATACAGTCCGCGATCAGAAAAGCCCCTACTCAACTACTCTTCCGGGCACTCAAAGACAGTAAAAGACGGCATAGCCTACTCGTGCCTGCGCGCGGCTTTGGCCAAGTCATGCCCGGAAAAAATTAATGAAAGTTTCAATAAACAGGTTGTTAGATTGACAAGCTCTGGGTACGAGGAGCATGTTTTGCGTAGATCAGCGCAGAAGTTAGTCCGAGATGTGCGCACAGGCCTTTCTGTGATGCAGCCAAAAAAAAGATAGGGATTCTGAAGAAAGTAAAAATAAATGCGTCTCGATTCCTTATGCGCACAAAATAGCCCACAATCTTAAGAAGGTTGGCAGCAGGTACGGCTTAAATGTCGTGTTTTCTGCGCCAAACAAACTCGGGAAAATATGTGCCAAGCTGGATCGCAAATTGTCGACAAAAAAGGATCGTTTTCAGTGTAACATTAAACATGCTTCTCCTTTTGTCGATTGTAGGACAGCAGTTGTTCATTGTTTACCCATGTCATGTGGAAAGTTGTACATCGGTCAGACTGGCCGGTGCATTAACACAAGGCTTACTGAACACAAGAGATCACTAACAAATAATGCATATTCACACATTAGACGACATTACTTGGAGTGTGGTTGCACGCCGATGTTCTCTGAAACGGAAATACTTTCCTAATCACAAGGATCAGCTGACCAGGGAAGTGATCGAGGCCTTCCATATCACTAAAAGAAAAGATAATTGCATCAGCCAAGCATCCGTGGTTTTAAGTGATTGCGAAGTGTCTTTTTTGGAAGATCACCGGAAACTGTTGTAGCTTGAAAGTCATGGTCACACGTGGTACGCCTTCATGTTTGTATATTAACCATGTTTTCTTCGAAATAAACTAGTTGCGAGTGCAGCGGTTGTCTTGTCTTTCTTCGTTCTTTTCGTGCCTTGTCTCAGTGCGCTGCTTCCCACGTAAACATGAACTATCACCAACTCGCCCAACTTTCAACTTTACTTAGCTTCCAGCGCTTTCGACGGGACGAGAGAAGAGAGAATGCAATTGCAGCGTGCGAGAAATCTTTGTAACTCCACTCGTACTGGACGGATTCCAAAAATTTTTGCGGCAATGAATTCGTGAGGCAATAAGCTCCTTTAGTGGATCTATTCCATGGCTACTTGGAAAAGTGTTGCAGGGCCCCTTTAAGCAACGCTGATCAGGTTGATCGGAGACTAAAGCGGAAACCTTTTTTGGCGCTTCCAGTACGGCAAAACTAAAAGATTAAAAAAACTTCGTCACACTTATCGGCTCACATCAGCTTCCACAGAGCCGCGGTGATTGATGATATTCCTTTTTAATGAAAGAAAATTATTTTCCTGAAGCAGGAAGCGGTTTGCTCGGTCAGTAAAAACGTATGCTCGTTCGCACCCACATTTGCATCATCGATGACTTTATATGTCAGTCCAGGCACAGCAGAATAAAAACATGAACGAGTGATCCAATGTTCTATGGCCCCTGCTCAGCGCTAGCCTGCTCTGCAATGCTACAGCGCAAGGCACGAAAGCGTCGCATAGCGGGCCCGCACCGCAAAGAGCCTACAAGGAAAATCTTCACAGCAGAAGGGTAGGAAAATTTTCATGATATAATTAAGTGATAACTGTGATGAAAGAAAACTTCACCTCAGTAATCACTTAAACACCGAAAAAAAACACTGTTGGTTTCGCAGCGTACGGCCGACAGTGACCATTGCTGAAAGTGGGGGTGCTCAGCCCCCCTAAATTTTCTCAGTGGGGGGGGCTCGCGCCCCCCCTTGCCCCCCCCCGGCTGATACGCCTATGCAGGTGTGAGCACTTCTTTGAGTCGGCGACAGAGATGAGCACTGATTATGGACACCTGAGCTCCAATATCGACCAATGCCGTCAAAGAAATACCGTCCACATGCACATCAATTAAGTTCGTGTTCGTAGGGAGAGTCAACGGAGGATTTGGGTCAGACGAGAACGATGCAGCACTACCTCCAGGAGCTGCACGCCCTAGTTTTCCGTCCGGGACGAGGTGTAGTTGGGCGGCGAGGAATAGCGGCGTGGTTGAGGCGACGGGGAACGACGACGTTGAGGCGACGGTGAACGAGCAGTAGGGCGGCTGTTAGGTGCGTCAGAAGGAGGGTACGGGCGAGTAGGCGACGAAAACTGACTCCAGTACGGGGGGCGTCCAAGTGGTGCAACAGTGGCGGGAGACATGACCAACCCAGTGGCAGCGAAAGCAGATGGGTTTGTCATCGGGAGTTCGCCGTTCCGTTGGGTTGCGGGGTTTTGGGGGAAAATACGGGTAATTGCGGGACGCATATGTTGGCGTCGGTCGGTAGTCGGGTCGAGAGACGGAGCAGGCGACAGGCAAACCGAGATTGGCGATTTCTTGCCGCACGACGGCCTGAATAACAGAGACCGTGGGAGGTGCTTGGACAGCGGTAGGGTCGGATTGGAGGTGGGTGGAATGGCGCTGGACTTGCCGCTTCAAGCTCCCGCCGAACGATACGCGTCACATTCTCCTCAAAAGGTGGTGTGGCGCCGATATTGGTACAGGTTGACGTGACCGCCGTGTTCGGTAGCCGGGAAAATTGAGGTACAACGCGGCGGTTTTTGGCCATTTCGAAGCGGCGGCATTCTTTTATGATGAGGTTGATGGTCGAGACATTGGTATATACGAGCAAATTGAAGGCGTCGTCTGCGATCCCCTTGAGGATGTGACCCACCTTGTCAACCTGAGACATTGCCTCGTCCACTTTTTGGCACAGAGCGAGCACTTCCTGTATGTATGAGACATACCATTCAGTTGGCGACTGGACACGGGTAGCGAGTCGGGTCCCCAAATATGTCACGGAGCTTCTCCTTGAAAGTATCCCAGCTGGTGAGCTCGGTGTCACGAGTATCGTACCAGACACGCGGGGTTCCTCCCAAGTAGAAGATCACATTCTCTCGTAGGCAACAAACAAACAAACAAACATTCGCGAGCATCATGGTGTGGTCCCACCGGTGAGTTTGACTAACACGTTCATACATGCTAAGCCAATAGTCCACGTCAAGGCCAGGCTGGGCAGAGAATGCCCCGGGTATCACGGAGGTGGGACACCGCGACATACGTGGGCGCTGGCGCCGCAGATGGAGACGGTTTGTTTGGGGAAGACATGGCCGGAAGAAGGACGATGCGCCCACTGCGTAGCTTCGTGGCGAGGACGGGGAACATTCCACCTGCACCAAAGATGTTACGGGAATGACGAGTCGCTTGCACCGTAGTCTATTCATAATATATACTTACAACAGCGGTCGCACAGCTGACCGGTTCAGCTCAGAGAGCGAGCTGTTGTTGTTTCCTTTGTCATGGCTCATACCCACTCCGGGGGATCGGCCAAGAGTGAATTATATGAAAAAGTTAGACTTTTCGGTTACTGAATTTTGATATTGTGCTCACAACCAAAAGAATCACGTATATAATCAGAAAGAGTGCAATAATTATTTTTCACCCATTCAGATCAGACACTATATTTCTCTTGTATATAAATTAAAGTGAAAGGTAAAAATAAGAAAGTAACTGAAAGCAGCCAGATATCTTCATTCTCTTCGTCGGGCGCACACGCGCATGGTTCAGGGGGCTGGCATTATGCACGTAGCAATATAATAAAATAAAAGCGAAAAGGAAAATACAACGTTTAGATAATGCAATCGTTCAGTTCTTCGAGAGCGCTACAAAGCGTTTAGTAACTCAGCTGCTCGTGTTTGTCATACACGCGCTAAATACTTTCGCAGCGCTTGTCCGTGGGTTCAGTACAATTACCTTGAGTCAAAATGTTTTTTTTTTTTTTAGATGGCCGAATTTTCCTGGATAGCTCCGTCGGCCTTTGCGATGGCAAACTTCGAAACTGCAAATATGTCAGCATGACGGCGCACGGACGAAGTGACACCTTTTCCGCGCATGTTCCATACCCTGAATCGCAGCGCCTGGCACGTTACACGGTCGCTGAGTCTTCTTAAGCCATTCCTCTCAAGGCACACTAACACAAAGAACTCGTGAAACCACGTGGAACGCCGAAGAAGCTGACAAGCTTTTGTCGTAAGTGGCCTACACTGCCGTCTACCCCGCGCTAGCAGGCGGCGCCTCCGACTGTCCCAGCTGGGGTATTACATGAGGGATGGGTATTAATTACAGAAGAAAAGTGATTCAAGGGCAGTCTTAAATTGATGTGGGTCGGAGTGTTGCACAGTTGTTGCAGGCAGACGGTTCCAGTCACGTGCTGTTACCACAAAAAAGGAGCGAAGATGGGCAGTGGTTTCTGCTGGCGGAGGGTATACTGCTCTTGAATGGTTTGTGCGGCTTGATGAGCGATGGACCGGCAGGATGGCTGAAACTTCGATGGGAGCATGATAAAACTTGTGAAAAAGACGTAGTCGAGATATGTGGCGTCGTAATTCTAGGTCAGAAAGGTGAGCACAAGTATTACGTTTGGAAACACTGGAATGACATGACATGACAAGAACTTTGAGTCCTGAGGAACTGATATTTGTAGGAATATTCAGAGTAGATAAAACGTGCAGTACGGTTTTGAATTGATAATAGAACGTTGGATAAGTTAGATTGGTGGGGATTCCAGACTGAACATGCATTAGCAGTGCTTTTGTCTGGGCAAGTTGGTGCGACATTTGCGAAAAATAAAACAGCACGAAAGACGGGACGAAAGACACAGTACGACAGGACCAGTGCTGAACTACCAACTGAGATTTATTTGAAGAACCAGCCTTTTTATAGTGTCACATGTCACCACCATGAGGACGTCACATCCACAACCAGTAATAGCAACAATCAGAATGCTATCTTTTAACAACCTGAACCGACGTACAGATATAACAAAACCAGGCCCGCTCAGAGATTATAGAGACGCGCATCATAACTGTCATTTCAAACTAAAAACCATTATCACAGTTTTACGTGTTGGAGCACACATCCAGCTCTCGTGAGAACACGAACTGCGCATGCTCTTTCTAAACTGCTCTGAAATCAAAGTAATTATGGCGACTAAAACTTGGCAGCTGATTAAGAAGATGAACCGGCAGCAAAACCTTAAGAACGAAGGTGCTCTGTCAAGAGATGATGAATAATGAAACCAGCCCTGTCAAATTAAAACCTGAATTGGAGGTTATTTATACATGGCCTTCCAAGAACGCCATCTCGTCTTTGGACAAAAATATTGAAGGTTCACTAACACATTCATCACCAGCTTTGTTGATGAGAAACGCCTCCATTATTTCCCTCTCCAATTTGTCGTTCGCTCTTTTTAAAAACCTACTCTTCTGAAACTCAGGTGCGCAACCACACCTGCGGCAGTGGTCTGCCAGGTGCCCTCCCGATTTGTTTTGCACGTTCAACCTGTGCTCTCTTGCTCTATCATTAAAACATCGGCCCGTTTGGCCGATGTATTTCCGTCCGCAACTGAGCGGAATTTCGTACACGACCTGAGACCGGCAGTCAGTGAACTTGTTCCTGTGCTTCTTCTCACACAACTCGGGCGCCCTGTCTACTAGGGAGCAAATTTTAGACAACTTCTGAGGGGCAGAGAAAACAACATTGACTCCGTATCTTGATGCTACTTTTTTTATGTTGTGTGATACTCTATGTAAGTACGGAATAGCCTGTACTCTCTTCTTTTCCTTCTTGTTGCGCCTTCCCTGAGGGTGTTTTATTGTCTGCAGCAACTGCTCACACACGGAAGTGATTATTGATGCCGGGTATCCTGAACGCACAAGACGCGCGATTTGAGAGGAAAACCCTGATTGCACAAAGTGGGTACAAGACTTTTTTAACGAAGCGCCAAGACAGGTGACGGCGATCCCTCTTTTGATGGTTTTTGAGTGGGCACTATCGTACGGTAGAAACCCTTTTGCAGAGCGCGGATTGTAAATCCAGCAGACACGAGCTTCTTGAAAATGGAGGCGTAAATCTAGGAACTGGATGACGTCATTCTCAGGTTTCTCAAAAGTAAAACGTAGCCCACTGCCGTACAACTTAAAAGTGTTGATGACACCATCAATACAATCGTCAAGAGCAGAATTAGGAACACCTTCCAGTACAACTAAAAAATCGTCCGCATACCTAAATATTTTCCTTACTCTTGAGTCGGAAAGGTTAGCCTGAACATCGTGATCTATACCTGACAGAAATATGTTGCACAATATGGGTGCTACGGGAGACCCAATGCATATACCGCTTCTTTGAACGTAATGCTTGTTCTCAAAATTTACAACAGTCGACTGAAGATAGAATTCCAACAAGGTCATGAAATTCTCACTAGAAATGCCCGAGCTATTTTGAAATTCCACTTCCCCCCCCTCTTCAATTTTTGTTCTAACCGCACGAAAAAGTTCCGCATGCGGCACTGAGTAATATAATTCCTCAATGTCGATCGAGAAAGCCGTCAACCCCGGTTCCTTTTCCATGCACTCTAGAAATTCCACCAACTGAGATGAACTGCCGATACTGAACGGATCATCACAGGGTAACGAGCTAAGCTGGCGCTGAAGAAAACGACTAAGGTTAATCAGCCACGAACGGCCCTCTGACACAATTGCACGGAACGGACAGGCAGATTTATGGGTTTTGGCCGTAAAAAATATTTCCAAAAAACCCGAGCTCCCTTTTTCCACTGCTCTCCTGAGACCATCCAAATGTAGCTCAGACATTTTGCGGACAGCCAACTTTTTTGCATTCCTTAGGGTCAAAAGAAATACACTTGAAGTTCTTTTTTACAGCATCACAAGCCTTGTCTCGAAACATTCCTTTAGGCATCACCACAAACCCCCCGTCTTTGTCGGCTTGAAGGACACTGAGATTGTTCTCTTCAAGACACTTCACAATGTCCCGGAAAGGAGGTTTCTTGGGAAGCTTGTGACTTACTGTGCGCTTGAGTGAGGCGACGCCTTCTCCGACGAGTCTCCCCTTGTCGTCCTCGGCTGCGCGGTCTGCCACAGTGCGTACCATGGCCAAAAGTTGATGTCGTTGCTTGCGAGGCTCGTAACTGTATTTGGGTCCTTTGTTCAGTACTTCTTCTACTTCTGCAGGCACGGTCTCGTTTCCCAGAACGGTAACGTTGTGCGGAGTCTCGTTGCGCTTCTCTGTAACTTGACAGGACAACCTGGCGCGTTGCCACAGGAACTCTGTTACTTGAGACGCCATCTTCATGTAGTTCTGCAGTAGCCGCGCTTCCTTCGACGGATCCTTGCCAGCCAGCGTGAAGACACGAAGCCAGTCTTGAAATAGCCGAACTTGTCTCCAGTATTCCGATTTCAGAATTTTGGAAATCCTCTTTGCATGTCCCCAGGAAGGCTGCACAGCGCCAAACAAGGCCTGTACTTCCAACGGGATGAGTCTCCTCTTCAGGTGAAACGTGATTGTGCGTGAATGGCATGTCAGGATGGCGATGAGGTTGACACAGGTTAAAGCAGAATCTTCATCGGACTTCAAGGACAGGAAAGAGCCCACTGAACTAGAAATTTGGCTTAGCAGTGCTTTTGTCTGGGCAAGTTGGTGCGACATTTGCGAAAAATAAAACAGCACGAAAGACGGGACGAAAGACACAGTACGACAGGACCAGTGCTGAACTACCAACTGAGATTTATTTGAAGAACCAGCCTTTTTA
>JALIZH010010403.1:0-93544 GCA_030522465.1 Rhipicephalus appendiculatus | reverse complement strand
AGTTTCATCCCTGCAATACATCCGAGTTTTCGAAATTCGCGAGGGAGTGGGGATTCAAACACGTGACATCAAGCCCGAAGTACCCACAGAGCAACGGATTCGCCGAGGCGGCAGTGAAAATCGCCAAACAAAAGATAGCCAAGGTAGCTGACCCCTATAAGGCTCTTCTGGCGTACCGCGCAACACCCCAATGGGCAACCGATAACTTTGGGACGTCTATCGGACCACTCTTCTGGACATCACGTACGTCCGGCGGATGTACGAGAAATTCCGTGGGACGTCCTACGGGACGTCCGCAGGACTGTATGGCGCAAAGGAATTGACATCCCGCGTTAGTCCGACCGGGCGTCTGAACCGGACATTCGGATATGTTCGGACGTATGAAAATTTTTTAACCTTGTTTTGTTACGTCCAGCAGACGACCGCGGGATGTCCTAACGTTCATTTCAAGTGAGGCAGTGGACTTTCTGTGGACTTCGTGCATCAGTGGATTCATTGTAAATACAGCATAAAAATGGAGACGCAAATACACAATAAAAGGACACAAACAAGCGCTAGTTTGTGTTTTTACTTTTCACGTGTGTTTGCGACTCCATTTTGCACTGTATTTTCAGTGAAGTACTGCACATATCCGCCTGCCTTGCTGTGCAGGATTCAGGCTCAGCGAGAGCCTGTCTTATCCCTCACTTCGCTGGTTGCATTTAGTCATTTATTTCATGAGCATAAATCATCGTTTAACATGTTAGCACAAGTCAAACTACTATATGCATATGGTAACTGTGCGTATGGGAAGATCTTGTTGCCGGAATCTAGAATAATCAATATATAGAGGCACATTTATTCAGCAGTTTAGTAGATTGCAAACACGCTCTTCGGGGAATGACGGCAAACACAATATGCAAATGAGGGGAGAGAATAGCTAGAGAGCAAGTACCTGAATTGGCACTAAACTCTCCTAGTGGCATTTGCATTTGATCAGGGCCGTACGCAGGATCAGGACCGTACGCAGGGCCGTACGCAGGGGGGTGTTTTGTGTAGAACGGCCAACTTCGGCGACTGGTGGTCGATGTGGAGGCATGTAAATGCTTTAGTATCACCCGAAAAGTTAAAGCATGAAAACAATTTCGGGGGGATGTCAGGGCCCCCCTCAACTCCCCCCTAGTTATGGCCCTGCATTTGAGAAACAATATTTGGCAGTAGCCATCATAGCATAGTTGATAGGCTGTGTCACAAGAGCTCCTGTCCCATTTTTATATACCTACGGGGACACTTGGATTGTGCAAGAGAGCGTACACATCAATATCATCAATAAATGGCCTCAGCATGCCAAAACAATAAGGCGCAGGATACATTTTTATGACTAAGAGCATCTCTCCATCCGGCAAAAGTCGTGTAGATAAAATCATTTTATTAGTAAAATCATGTACATCAATTGATGAAGCGTCAATGCATAAAACCTAACTTAATTAAAAAGATAGCATATATTGAATACACAGAATCTAGTGACTGGATTGGGAAATCGTGCCACCTTTAGACCACAAACACTGCTAATTGACGTGATCACAAACGTGTATGCCCACACATGAATTTGTGTAATCCACTGAGTTAAAAGCAAAAGGCAAATTCTAAATGAAGAGATGATGACAACAATGCGTATGACCTAATAACAGTGTATGGCGCACAAATAATCATGCTTATCAGCAGCAATAAATTATCCCATGATGTTGTAAAAGCGGCTTTATTAATGAATAAAGCACAATTAACCAAATATGACACAAAATACGACAAAAGGTGATCGCGCATGGTGCAGCTGATTACTGCTGCAGCAACGTAAACCAAAATTCCGCATGAATGCACTCCAGGTCTCGTCAAAGAAACTGCGCTGGCTTCCGCAGACATTGGTCTCAGGCCCAATGTCTTGCACAAACGGCAAGAAAAGCTGCATAAAACAAAAAGCAAGTAAGCTACGTATGACTTACAACAAATAAGACAGATTGCCAATTACAGATGAGATAAAACTCTCATGTATTTATAAAAAACAATCAATCATAATAATAACAATAATCAATCGTATTTAAAAATAACAATAAATCATTTATTTATAAATAACAATCACAGGCGAGGTGCCTACGGAGAAGCGTTGCACTTCATCTGTCAGCGACAGGCCGGCATAGTTGTAAGTATGCTTGCTTACAACTATGTCGGCCTATCGCTCGCTCGCACCCACACACGATCTGTAAGCCGCAGACGAACAAGATTACCAAAAATCGGGCGAGTCAGTCTGGCTCACAATTCGCACCGGCGTGTCCTCCATATAGTTTCGCGTTCGACCAAGATTCAACAACCAGCCAACAACTGTCATATTTAACGTTTCAATTACAATTCTAACACGTTCCAGTAGAAATGACGCAAAGTCAGGCGTCATTTCACTTAATTTCACTTACCGAAAGAAGAACGTTATCCGAACGTGCGACGTTCTTAGCTGCTTTCTAGCTGCAACGAAGGTGGCGAGCAGATCCGGCCATCGTTGACACGACCGTCGGCGAAAACACACGAGAGTTTGTTTCACGAAACACTGATGGAAAATATGCGGAAAACAGAATGAGCACAGTTACTTGATGCTGGATAACAGCCAGTAATCCGTACAGAAAAGCTGGAAACGCTACACAAAACGCCCAACGATCACCGCCGGCTTGCCGATCGAGCGATCGAGCCACCGCGGCGAGCGCGACCGTTGCGGCGGAAGCAGCGGAAGGACAAGCTTCAACATGATACAACATGAGCGACACAAGTGCCGCGTACCGCCGAAGCTGATGCGTGCTGGCGTGCGCGCCACTGCGCGCCAGCGTTCCGCTCCTGTTGTCGGTCGCAGTTGCGCGAGCGTGTTGCTTGAAGCATCGTTATCATATGAGCGCCTTGACTTGAAAAGAATTTGCTTACCCAACTGTTGATAGTAATATATCTACATGCACGTACACTCGCGTTGCGATGTGAAACCAATTATTTTGTTCCTCAATCACACATTTTCCCAAAGATAATAATTGGCGGTGGTTACCATATGCTGCTAAATCAGATTTACGCATTGCCAGATGAACCATCGTGTTGCGGTTTGGATCATTGAAATGTCCGCACCGCAATCTCCTGTCGACGTCCTGTTGATGCACGCGCATGGATTATTGAAAACGTCCATCTGCTATATCCTTCAGACGTCTGTCGGAAGGTGTTTTTAGGACATCCGATACCAGCCGTCCGCTGTACGGCCGGTGAACCTCCGTCCTGGGACAAGGACGTTCGGCTCTTTTTCGGACGTCGTCAGGATATTTGTTGTCCATTGGGACCTCTGGAGAACGGCTATAGCCCAGCAGAGCTACTTTTCGGCCGGCGTGTTCGCACCACAGTTCCGATTTCCTCACACATGCTAAAACCAACGCTCGCAGACAGTCAGCGACTTCAAAAGACCGAGCAAGGAATCAAGCAGCGCCAGGAAAGGAACTACAATCGTCACCGCGGTGTCCATCGTTTACCGATCCTGAATCCAGGGCAGCAAGTGTGGATAAAAGACCTCAAACGCAGGGGTACCGTCCTAAAACAGGCTGACTCGCCACGCTCATACTGGATCCAGTGCGAAACGGGCACTGTCCGCCGAAACAGAAGACATCTCGTCAAAGACAGCGTAGGTGTGGCATTGCACAATCATCCGGCATCGCTCGACATGCCATCTCGTCTATCTGCTCAGGCTCCAGGCATGAAGCAACCGGGAACGACGCAGTTAACACAGACCGCGCCATCACCATACGTCACCGCGCATGGGAGAACAGTGCGCCCTCCTGCACGGTTCCGTAACTAAAGGGGGGAGATGTAGTGTCAGGTGTCATCTCAGTGCATCGGTGTGCTTACAAGCGCCATCTCTGACGCGCGATAGAAACAGCGGACGGCCTCGAAGATGCCCTACGGTTGCCATGCGCCGGAGGGTATGTGGAGAGAGTGACGCTCACGAGTTCGGGTCTCAGGTGGCACGGGCTTCAAGGGCTTCAAGTGTCCAGGAGGCGCGTGATCTACTTGGGGGCATTGGACGCTCGACTCGCATCGCGGTACGACGCATATAGGGCGTTGCCCAGTCATGTAGCGCTAGAGCTTCAAATAAACCAGTTTTATTATTCAACTCATCAGCGCATCACTATAGAACATAGTCTGATGGTGAAATGATGCTCGATTTCACCGAGGCCGGAGAAGAGTTGCGAATATTTTTTGAGTAGAGCGTCAGAGTTCTGTTTAACTGAAGGTCGCTCACCCGTCTTAATATGTCGAGCTTCTCTATGAGGCCCAAGCCCAGAAGTGGCTCGCTGAGGTTTCGGGCAACGTAGAATCTCTCCGAGGTGGTTGCTCCCTTGTAAACCACAGTTGCTTCTATCATGCCTAGCACGTCTAACTGTTCGTTAGATGGCCCGATGAGGAATTTGTCAGACTCACGCAGCGGCGCTGCTGAGCTGAGGTTGAGGTATGTATCCTCCGGCAGAGCTGATACATCAGCACCAGTGTCCAATCGGAACTGCACTTCCTGTCCGTTGACGCACAACTGCGTTCTCCACGGGGTCGTTCCATTGCTTGTGATCGCTCCCAGAAAGCTCGCACTTTCTGGAGGCGTGCTTGATTGGACATGAAGCACGCGTGATGATCGGCATACAGTGGCGAAATGTCCCTTTTTGCGGCACTTTTTGCAGTACACTTTTGACGCCGGACATTGTTTTCTGGGGTGCATTTCTTGTTTACCACACCAGCCGCACGAACGATGAAGCTGTGATTGCCCAGCTGGTTTGCGCTTGCTGTCGAAGCGTCGTGGTTGGCTGGTTGTATGCAGACGATCGATGGCAGCTGCTGCTTCTGTGGAGCCGGCAGCATGAATATGCGGTTGCTGCTTGAGGACTTCTTCAAATTGATTCGCGCAACGTACTGCTTTCTCCAGTGTGAGGTCTTGTTCAAGCTGAAGTTTCGTTGACAACTTTTGGTCACGCATGCCGACGACTATCCTGTCACGGATTAATTCGTCCTTTAAGTCGCCGTAGTCGCACCGCTCGGCTAAAGTGTGCAGAGCAGTGATGAAGTCTGTCATTGCTTCACCTTCGTCTTGGATGCGGCGACTGAAGAGCGCTCTCTCATAGATAATGTTTTTCTTGACGATGAAGTGACTGTCGAAGGCTTCGATGACTTTGGCATACTTCTTTGCGTTGGCTGTTGTCAGACAAAGTGCCGTGAGGACGTCTTCAGCTTTGTCACCCATGATGTAGATCAATGAGTTGATTTGATCAGTGTCTGGTTGGTGATGAAGACCACTGGCAGTTCGGAAACGCTCCCACCTTCGCTTCCAAGCACTCCATTGCTCGGCGATGAAGCTGAAGGCTTGAGGGGGTTTGAGTTGGATGCGCTGATCGCTTTGAGTTCCTGATTCAGTCATGGCTGGAGTTTTTGATGAGCAGTCACTTGTCGACGTGAGGTATCGTTGCTCAAACTTCTGACACCATGTTCTATAGTGATGCGCTGATGAGTTGAATAATAAAACTGGTTTATTTGAAGCTCTAGCGCTACATGACTGGGCAACGCCCTATATGCGTCGTACCGCGATGCGAGTCGAGCGTCCAATGCCCCCAAGTAGATCACGCGCCTCCTGGACACTTGAAACCCTTGAAGCCCGTGCCACCTGAGACCCGAACTCGTGAGCGTCACTCTCTCCACATACCCTCCGGCGCATGGCAACCGTAGGGCATCTTCGAGGCCGTCCGCTGTTTCTATCGCGCGTCAGAGATGGCGCTTGTAAGCACACCGATGCACTGAGATGACACCTGACACTACAGTTTGTTACTTCTTCACTCTTCGTAGTGTGTTCGTAGTCAATTACGGTGTAGCGCTTCTCCAAGTGTTGCTTGCAAATCGCACAACAATCAGTGAGCAGCTAGGTGCATGTGTGCGAAATCTGATTATCGCCTTCATTGGGGGCCGGCAGGCTCCTCAAACAGGAAATATCTAGGAGCAATTTTGGCACGCCTGCTTATTACTCGTGCACCATGGCGCGTAGCAGCCGTTGAGCCAGCGATTAAAGCTCAGTAATGCGTCAAACGCGCTCAAAACTCGCAATTAGATGCTTTCGTAGGCTACGACGCGCGCGCGCCAAATGCAGATGCTCCCCACAGCTAGTAGCTAGACCCATAGGCGTGCGCAGGATTCCCCTTCAGGGGGGGCGAAGGTTCGTCGCAGCGCCTCCCTCCCTATTATGTTAATGTATGGGGCTGATTTTGTGCCCCCCCCCCCCCCCCCCGAGTCACAGCGCCCCCCCCTCCCTATTATGTCAACCCTAGCAAAAAAGACCAATAGAAAAGCCAATAGGCTATTTGATTATTGACACCTATAGACCTATTTGGACAAATAGGCTTATTGGTCCAAATACCTATAGACACATTTAGACCAATAGGCCTATTTGGCATATACAGTGAAACCTCGGTGATACGAATCTCAGGGGACCACCAAAAATATTCGTATCATCCGAAATTCGTATCACCAGAAAGCATGGAAAATTTGCATGAGACAAAAGAAAGCTGGCGTACATTTTCATTCGTTGTTTTTCAGGGCCGCATCAACGTCAGGAAGAACTCTGAACGATTATCAGTTAAGCTTTTTAGATGTCGGCAATTATACCGGCACTCGTAAATATACGGCCCGTAGGCGTGTGTTTAATTAATGAACCAGGTGCGTTGTGGCCCGCGACAGCAGTAGCCCCATGTAAATTTTAGTATGCTTTTTCGCGGGACACCGGAGTACTGCGGCGAAAGTAACGGAGAAGCGCTTTCACACGATAGATCAAGGCCACAGAATTTCAGAATCATGGTCCTATGTTACGATTTTGTTATCGCGTAGGTGTTGGGGATGTTTTTTGGGAGATTTACGGCCGTGCCCGCGCAAGTGCGACTTTAACAGTCGCGCGTGTTGACGTTGTGAGGCCTGACTCCTTCGCCATGACCGTCCTCGCGTTCTTTCGGCCCTTGTCCACCTTTCATAGGATGCCTGGTGCACGAGGCAGGTGCGTGTAAACACACTACAACGACAGCAGCGCACGTCGACGCGTTAGAAAAAAAAAAAAAAGCATGGCGGTAATGCCCACTGTAACCTAAACGCTAAGGCACATGGAGACACATTAGAGCCTCAAAGATTCGCGCACACAATCTTGGAGGCCGTGACGCGTCTCTGAAGGGTTATTCTGACCGTAAGAAAAGTATTTTTCTTACACCGTGAGTCTGACGATTTGGCGGTACGTCGCGCATGCCCGCGCTTGCGTTCCCGCGCTCGCACGTGCTTGGCGCGTCTTCCGCGACAGCGCGGACAGTACTGTTCTAAAGTGATGCGCTGATGAGTTGAATAATAAAACTGGTTTATTTGAAGCTCTAGCGCTACATGACTGGGTAACGCCCTATATGCGTCGTACCGCGATGCGAGTCGAGCGTCCAATGCCCCCAAGTAGATCACGCGCCTCCTGGACACTTGAAACCCTTGAAGCCCGTGCGCCCGTGCCACCTGAGACCCGAACTCGTGAGCGTCACTCTCTCCACATACCCTCCGGCGCATGACAACCGTAGGGCATCTTCGAGGCCGTCCGCTGTTTCTATCGCGCGTCAGAGATGGCGCTTGTAAGCACACCGATGCACTGAGATAACACCTGACACTACAAGTACCTCTTCGTACCTGTGCGGTCGTGTACATTCGTATCAAACGTCGCGGGGTGAAAATCGGTTCGCAACAACCGTACTCCATTACATTGCAGGCCAATGGGCCTTGGCCGGGGCCAAAGAAAAATTCGTATCACCCCGAAATTCGTATGAGGTGTGATCGTATCACCGAGGCTTCACTGTAGACCTATTTGGACCTATAGACCAATATGGACCTATAGGCCTGTTGGCGTGTGCTATTTAAAGAGGTTGCTAGTCACTAGCCATAGAAACATCAGCAGAAATGTCAACAAGATTTATTGTACTTTAAGAATCTGCCCTTTGGTGACGTCGGCAATCTTCATTGCAAGGATCTTACGCATGGCACAGTGCCGCAGCTGTAGGCCAGCTGCGGCACAGTGCCGCAGCTGTAGGTCAGCCCCTGTGCAATGCTGCTGCAGGTAGTGCTTGAAGAACTCTGGGGGGGGGGGGGGGTAGAAATGGCACACATATAATTAACACCCACACTCAGCATGTGAGGCCTACACTGCACACGAGTACCCAGGTAGCACAAAAGCGATTTGAAACTGCTACGAAGCGGATTGGCCAATCCAAAACGGACGTCTTCTAACGGGTGCTTAAAATCCGTTCATCCGACTGTAGCCGTCTTCTATCTCCGCTAATGTCCGGCCTGTAGAAGGATTGTAGAGGTTCTAGAATCCTTCTTTTAAGAGGTCACAAAAATCTGTTCTTCCAAGGAGATACTCGACGACCACTACAAGCCTTAAAAAGTAGGGATAGAAACTTTCTACAATCCGGATTGTAATGTCCGTTTTCATTTTATGTTTCTTCTCACTCACATTGTTTCCCTTTCCCAGGCTCCTAGTTTTGTATTTCCCCTCCCCCGAATATGCGCTCTCTTTCTGGTACTTATTCGGGGGAGGAGAACGAGTGACTGCCGGCAGGTTATTCGCACTTAAATGACGCGGGAGGCAGAAGTAAAGCGACAATATTTTTATTATATCCCAAGTGAAATTACAAGAACGGCCATCAAAAACACGCAAGTCTAGTAGGACCACTGTTCACAGCAGGACAAGCAGAGCAGAGCTGCCTGGATTTATACATACTGCAATAAGCTCGTATGTATAGACTATTGTACAAAAGTGATACGACTCGAGTAGCAAGGGAGAATGAACTTAACTGGCTAGGAAGGTTTATCGCAAATTTCGTGCGCAGTTTGTTTTATTACACACACTAGATGTGCAAAAGCGACAATCAACAGGAAATGAGTTGCACAAGCGCTGCCCCCCATAATCTATTCCAATTTGATAGAACATAATCACTGATCTGAGTGATGAAGCAAAATACAGAGCAAAGGCAGCAATTTTTATGCAAGCATCAGTTCCCCGCGAACAAGCTTATAAATGGTGGCAGTATAAACCTAGCTAGTACAAACATTAAACAAAAGAACAATGACAAATGTTAAAATCAGACGCTTATTGAAGTGACAAATGCCTAAATGTATGTCCGAGCTACACAAATGATGGCAGTAAAGTGCACGTCCTAAGATTTAACAGAACAACTGTTGCACAGCTTAAAATCAGGTACATAGAAGCGAGCACAGGTATGGCCACTACCTCGCTATACACCAGAACACAGCGAGTTCAATGTGTGCCGCCATAATAGGCAGCACGTCGCGCCATCTGTTGCATGCGCGGCGAAGCAACACCTGGAACTGCCAGGCTAGCAGACGCTCCGCAGTTCAAACGCGAAACTTCCCAGCCCGAGTATGGCTGTAAGCATGTCTCGCGCTTTTCCTCGCCTGGAAATTTGTGCTGTTTTCTTGTGAAACGTTGAGAAGACCTTCCTCGACGGTCCGGAATGTCTACAGCACGTGCATTGCAGCCTGCGGAAGCAACTTTATCAGGTACGTACTATCGCGATGCAAAGAAACGTGAACAGCGGAAAGCGTGGCTTTCGACTCGATCGAACTGCGACATGCCTTGACTGTCGCTAAGCAAAACTTGTGCGTTCAGCCAGTGTCACCGTAGCGCTAGAATCCCGCTCCGGCCTGCGCTCATGCAGCGCATATGTATATCATTTGTCAGTCATGCCTGGCACTCGGAACCCACACACGCGGTGCACGCGGTGCGAAAGTGCCAGCCAGCGCAAGATGTAGTGTTACGCCGGCTGAAAGCACAGATTCTCCTAGCGACAGTCAAGGCATGTCGCAGTTCGACTGAGTCGAAAGCCACGCTTTCCGCTGTTCACGTTTCTTTGCATCGCGACAGTACGCCGTTACATTTGTACTAAATGTGCGCAGTGTGCGTGCACGCGTGAGTCCTAATATCTCCTATTATTGGAATGCGGCCAGCGAAAGAGTACGGCAATGATTTGGTGCCGCATACTACAGGCATACTGCACGCAAATTACTGCTGTAAAGCGAAATAGCTGGCGTCACGCTTGAATACACGCAGTAAGTGTACTTACTCGTGCACTTTTACTGGGCTCGTAGTTTTTCCTGTTAATTGCAATTATTCACTGGCGGCGGAGCTCGCGTCGTTTTTCGTTGCGGATGGAAATCTGTGCAATCTGAAAACACCGCACCGGCACGATTCCCATGTTGTGTTGTCATCTTCACAGACAGTGCTGAGTGATATCTTCCTCTTGCGCTGATTGTTTTCGCATCCAAAGACAGCGCAGTGGTGTCCAGACGACTTCTTGTAAGCGGGAGCGGCGTGAATAGGCGCTTTCTCGTATTTTAAGGTCCCGGACACGCCGCTTACCATGTAACAGATACACGCCTTGGCAGTTCAATACAAACATGGCGTCTGGGTGCGAGAGTATGCCGCCGGGAGCCTAGGCGCCTGGGTGCGAGATAGGCGTGCTCTGGTCTATAGCGCCCCTTGTAAATGACGTCGCGTGAATACCTCCTAATGAATGACACATAGCATCTACGACAACTTACAAGGCGCGCCGACGACTGGCCGAAACGGCTCACCAGGGCTCCCCCGCGGTGCGATTTGTTCACGTTGTCAACGCACACAGACACAGAATTTCACAACTGCTTCACAAAACTTTTTAGGTTACAGAATTGTTAACGTTGTGTGACCTTTTGTTCCCCAAGTCCCCAAGGAAAAAGAAAAAGCAGAATGTTTTGCATCTATCTTTATTCATGTGAGAAACAGCCAATAGCCCCATCAAGAGAGAAGTCATATCTTAGTTGGTGCAGTGCTTGTTCCTGAACATCTAGGGTAACTATATAACCTGCGAAAAATAGGAGAAAAGAAAATTTTGCTATATGCATTATTACCTTACAGGCGACAGCGTGAAAAGGCGAAAACTCGATAACACTGTACGGTGACAGAGAGCGAGCATGTTATAATTAACCTGGCGTGAGCGACGTGCTGGAAAACTTTTCAATTCTGCTGTGAGGTGCCGGGTTTAAAGAGAAAGGAGGAAGTCAATAAAGAAGGGAAAATATAAGCCACAAGTTCCAACACGCGTCGAGACAGTCAAGGCAAAGGGTCATCACAACACTGAGAAAAAATACCGAACTCCTCGCCTTGAAACACGCCTTTGACTATCATGCCCTGAGAAATTCGCTACTAATAGAAAAGCGCATGCAGGCCTTTGTCATATGCATATTTGTGCGAGAAAGCACGAACTAGTACATTGTCTTTACGAAGGTTCTCGTATCCTCAAATTTGTTGCAGTGACACGAGAAAGCACGTGACACATATGTGAAACTTCAAATTTCTTACGTGGCACACGCAGCTAAAGCTAATTTATATCTTGAAACTAGCTCCATCAAGCGGCCAATAAAGATTATATACAGTCAGTTTACTGAAGTCAGGTTAAGTAATAAAAACAGTTTCTTTCATGTGCGTTCAAGCATGAACGAAAACTATAGCCTACATTTATGTTAGAACAGCTAAATAATTTATTCTCCATGAATCAAGCAGTTACGTACTGCTGAAACATGTCGCACAAGTCATTCGTGATACAACGCAACACACTTAATTTTGAGTATTATTTTATCATTTTTGGTGACTTACCTTCAATATGACAGTAGCCGGTGGTTTATACCGAATCCGTAAATCCAAAGAAAAGTAATCGCACATCAAGGTGTCGTGTCCAGCTCTCCAGTATAGAAGAAAGGAAGTTCTGAAAGCACTCCACTCGCAAGACGAAGCGTGCATCTCTCCGTTGGGAATCTAACGGCACTAGGCCTAACCGTCAGTCCGCGTAACAGTCACTCCACAGAAACATACTTGCATTCGATCGGGCCCATAAGTTGTAAATGCAGTAAAGTACAGCTTCTTCACGGATGCCTCCATAGTCTTAAGAATCACCACACAAGCATAAAATAACACAAAACAGGACATGACTGACGCGCGCGACCGCACATGCTAAATCGACGAGCTTAACTGATATTGCAGAAGCCGAAGCCGTTGCGCGGATGGATACAAGATCAACGCTAAAGGGCTCGGAAGTACTCAAGCTGTACGGTTATCGCTGCCAGTAAATCACGTAAAGTTTTGGAAGCCCTCATGATTGCTAACACCACCACACGCCTTTGTAATTTCGCGCGTTACTTTCTTTATCGCAATGAGAGATGGCGTGCGCAGGCTCGAGTTCAAATTTCTATTCACGGTGGTCCATGCATGTCCGTGCATGCATTGACCAAATGACGCGTGATCTGCTGCTTGGCGAAAAAACGGCTTTAAAAATCCGCCTTCTAGCGGTATTTCAAGTTCCAGTCACATTCTTATTGAAGTCGACTTCTTATATCCGTATAGCTGACGGCTAAGAAGATATATTCGTAAACAACACAAATTATAAAGAAGACGACGCCTGTAAGCGTCTTTAAAAGTCCGTCTGATAGCGGGGTTTTCTGTGTTGATTATATCCGTCCTGAAGTTGACTTCTTTAATCCGGCGTGTAGACAGTTTAGACCAAAAATCCCTTAATAAGACGGATTATATCTCTTTTGTGCTACCTGGGTAACAGCTACACATGTTTCCGCACATGGCCTCACATGTTTCCGCAGTAATTGCACTTCTCTTTCTTGTGAGTCACTTGTGTGGACATTGGACACTTGTGGGTAAGGCGAAACGGCACTAGCACCACACCGATCCCAGCGTCTGAGCTTCGGGATGTCACACAGAAAGCTTCACTAAAGAAAAATTTACACCATCTTCCCAAAGGGAACCCTGATGGGATGCGAAGCAGCACCGTTGCGCACGGGTGGCGTCACGGGTTGAACGGCGCTAACGCGGGTGCTGCGGTGAGCGCTGGAAGATTCGTTTGAAGCGATGGCTGGCGTAGGTCTTGTCGTTTCTTCAGAGTGGACACGGGCGCTGGACCGGAGCTGGCGCGCGTTTCGCCTTGACTACCACGACCTTGTGATCGGTGAAGTGCACGCTGAGAGGTTCCTGCAGACATTCGACGTCGAAGTTGGCAAAGACCAGATCGATGCACGTTCCCCTTATCGTGGTAGGTAGTTTCCGTTCCGCCGACACGCACTTCAGCGAGTGCACGTCACGCATGTAATCGACGAGCCATTCTCCTCCTCCTCCGCTGACGTCAACGTTGAAATCTCCCGCGACTATAAGAGGCGCGCGTCGACACGCCTCGCCGCAATCAGTCAGCGTCTCCTCGAGACAGCGCTCGAGGCGAGCGCGCGGCAGGCGAGGGAGAGAGTGACGTCCCGCTCCCCTCGCAGTGCGCGCTGCTGCGGCGTGACCTACTTGGCACCGCTCCAACACCTGCGGCGAGGGGAGCGCGTTGCGGCGCGTTCGTACGCACGCACGGAGGGAGGGACAGCGTTACACAGCCTAGTCAAAGAGATGCTTCGCATCTAATTAAAGGGGCCGTGACACCCAATTTTCGACCATAATCTGTGTTATGTAGGTTGATCCTTGTACGTTCACAGACAAGCTGGCGAAATTTTAGCGCATTTGGTCACGCCGTTAATTTATAATTGAATATTTTTATAAACGAGCGAGCGGCCTGAGAGTCGGGCAACACTGGCACGCTCGCTAGCCATGACGTAACGAGTAGCTTGTTGTGCGAGCGTCTGCACGGTCTGCATTCCGTGTTCCATGTGCAGCTGCGCGTGCAAACGAGCTATTTCTGCTTTTCTCAACTTGCCTCTGGAACTAAATGACTTGCAGCGGTTGAAACAGCAACAGAGCAACACTCGCAGTGAATACACTGACCGCGTGTGGAACGTAGCAGACGACGTCACTGCTCCTCGCAGTTAGTGACGTCACGCACGCCATAGCAAAATGGCGGTCGCCGGTGGTGGGCGGAGTTTACAGCCGACGACTTCCCCGGCTTATTTTGGACTGAAATAATCTTTTACAGTCCAGTTTTCACACGTGTACAGGCATATTAGACCCTCTACCTTCGTTTTTCGACTAAAACCTCAAATTGTTGGGTGACCATGTCATGGCCCCTTTAAGTGTCTCTCTACTGAAACCATGTATGCTGCAGAATCTTGCTCAGTGAGCATGACTGGTAATTAATAATGGGACAGCCGCACAGGATTTTAATAAGCTTATTCGCTCTCCAGTAAATGTGTTATTGAGAGTGAACTACATGATTACATATTTTAGTCTTTTTGAATTATCAAGAAAACAAGGCGCAAGTCGATAGCGTGCATCTATGCCAGCGTCTGTATTTGCGAACAGCCCACACAATGTTGAAAAGTGTTGTACTGTAGAGAGGGAAAACTACTGGAACAAAAGCATGAGGCAAAAATTTTTAACGGGGGGACGCGCTTTGATGGCTGGAAGATGCACGAAGGAACTTTTACATGACTAGAAAATATATAAAAGCAGTTCACTTACCTAACAGCGGCTGTGCTCAGAAGAAACCATCCTGGTGGGCATCCTCAATGTTAGGCACCCTGTCCGCACACTCGGTAACACTAACTGCTGTTCTAGTCCGAGGCGGTTTTAGCACTGTAATGTGCAACTTCTTTGACGTTCACGAGTAACCTAGCATGGTCGTCGCGATTCCACGCGTACGTTTCTGTGCAAACTTCTACTAAACACTTCAAAACCTACAAACATCGTGCACGACCCCACCGCACCACAAACCCGACCAAAAACATCAGCTACGGCTGTGGCTGGCTGTAGTCGGCTCGTACGCATGCTGGCTGGCTCGAGCGCTGGTGCCGTGGCCATACCAAAAAACAAGATTTTATTTTCTTGCTATTTTATTGCAATATTTTGCTCTCCTCAAATATATTCAGCTGCAGACACATTACAAGATTATGAAAAATGCAGCGAACCAAAATTTCAGCGGCAAAAATGAAAATAAAATGCAAGACATACAGCGCCCTCAGACGACATGATAGTTTTTTCAATTAGTTCTTCAAGCCTGTATCACACTGCATCTTTCGAACGTTAAATTTTACTCGTTTTAATTTGTGCTAGCGATGCGCAGTAAGGGACCCCTGCGGCACAGTAACCTGCGGCGGCGAATGCGAACACGATGTTCACCATGCAAGCGCTCGAGCGAGCTCGCCGACGTACCGACAGGGGCGAAGGAAAGAAACACGGAACAGCGCTGTTCGCATTTCTCTTCACCGCGCTCTTCGCTTGCTGGCAACAAAAAGACGCTAGTCTCGTTAATATGTATCACTGATGACTTGTATTTTTATTACCATCAAGGCTACAAGCGCTTGAAAAGTAATGCGACCAGCGGAGCGAGGAGACGTACTGTTTGCGCTTGTTATTCTGAGGACCGGCGTAATGAATTATGTGTATACATGCATTCAAGCAGCACGTGACAATCTCTACCTTACACTTTGACTTCGATTATTTTATTGATAGCTTATTTTCCCACCCCGTTTGCACTTCCAAGGAAAGCAGAATGCTGCTGGCTTTACAGCAATATCAAGTCCCCCCAGCTGAAACATTACCTGCAGTAATAACGTTCTTTTTTCAACTCCGTGATGACTTTCCCTATCTGTGAACCTTTCTTTTTTCGGGTATATCCCATAAATGTAATGCATAATCATAATCTAGAGTACAGAATGAAGTTGCTCAAATTCACAGGTGTGAAATTGTTTTGGTGACATTTGTGAAAAATATGGCTGCAATATTTGCAACACCCTTGTATAAAAATAACAGCTGTCACTTATTGAACAAATCAAAATCTCCATTTTGATTGAATTCGCTAGTGACCCTGTAATTGAAATACATTTGGGTGGCCTTTTAATACCGTGCATGATATAACCCCACAGTTATTTGACTCTGGTGGCAATTCACACCTACTAGTTCTATAAATTACATACAGCTGCTACTTATTGGTTCTATTGGTGGCAAATACGTCTCACCTATTAAAGCCTATCGGTGCCAATACGCGTCTACTGGTTCTATTAGTGACAAATAGCGGCCAGCTATAGGTACCAATATATATTTATTGGTTCTATAGGAGACAAATAGGTGTCTCCTATTGAACCGCATGGGTGCCAATACGTGTCTATTGGTTCTATAAGTGACAAATAGCTTGCACCTATAGGCACCTTATTGGTCTTATCGGTGACAAATAGATGAGGTCAATTGGTTTCTATTGGTGACAAGAGATTTCAAATAAGACCTATAGAGTTCCAATACGGTTCTGATAGAACCAATAAGATTTTTCTATAGGACAAATAGAAAATTCTATTGGCATTTTTGCTAGGGAATGCACGGAGCTGACGTTGCGCCCCCCCTCTTAGGTGATTAGGGGGAGCGGCCGCCCCCTCTGCCCCCCCTCGTGCGCACGCCTATGGCTAGACCACAGCTTCAGTACAAAGCCACAGAACACCTATACTTGACAAAGCGACTACAGCGCAGCCGCTACTGTCGCCCGCCGGTAGAGGTGTGCGCCGTGGCGGTTTCGAGGACAGTAGTGCGTAGTGCCGCTAGAGGACGGACGTGTTTTTCGTGGGCTCCGGAATGACAGCGACAGATAAGTTTTTTCTGCATGATTCGAGCTTGCTTTTATTAGTTATATGAGTACATAACCCACTAGATTGAAGATTAATTGGGGTTACAACTTTGTACTGTTTCTTGTGTGACAGTCGATTGGTTTTTTTTTTTCTTTTCTTTTTTTTTTCGGCCACCACGTGGCTGAAGGGTACACAAGTGCTTTGAAGCATACTGGCGGAGTTTTGTGGTACCTTTTGGCTTTGAGTGCATGTAATCCGAAGTGTGAACGATCTGGCCATGGTAAAAAAAACCGTAAAGTGTTCAGGGTGCGGAATGGGATGGAAAATAGAGGATGACAAGGCAGAACAAGCTGACGCCAAGTGTAAGCAATGTGAGTTAGAGGCGAAAATGGAAATAATGATGGCTGCCCAGAATGAGCTCAAGGTAAAAATCGCCGAGCTGGAGAATGCGTTGGCGACAGAGCGAGAAAAAACGATGGCTATGGGAGAAAGGCTAAAGTCAGCTGAGGAAGGGTTAGCGAAGGCAGTCATGGTGAACAAGGAAGCAAGCGACGGCGGGAACAGGGGGGCATCAACCCCCATAGCGGGAGACGCGAAGGTGGAGACAGGTTTGGGGAAGACAGGTGCAGGGGGGCACGGGACCCAGTTTCCGCGAGGTGGTTTTGGGGATGGGAGGGAGCAAAACAGCGGCGGTTGCACGAGCTGGTGACCGAGGCAGTGGCCAGGTGCGGGACAGTCCAGCAGAAAAGTCGGAGCACGTTATAATGGCCGGGGACTCGAATTTAGCTAGATGCGCAGAAGCAGTCAAGGAAAGGGTGAGAGGCGACAAACGAGTTTTAATAGGGACGTTCCCGGGACGTAGGCTGGGATCAGTGATGAGACAAGCTGGCGCAGAACTCGCAACTAAAGCTAATGGACGTAACCTCGTGATAATTGCGGGAGGTCTAAACGACGTCTTGAATGAAGAATCAGCCGAACTAGCGACCACATTGGCGAAAGGGGTCGATGACATGCGCGCCATTTCCCCTCAGGTGCAGATAGTGGTATGCACAATACCGGAGGTACCGGTGCGTGACGGCAACCTGCAAAGAGCGGTTGTCGACGCAAACAAAGAGATATGGCGGATGAGTCGAGAGAAGGGCATCGAGGTAGTGGAAATAAACAGAGAGGTGCACAGGTGGGGTGGTTTTCGAAGAGACGGAATACACTTCAATAGGAGGCTTGGTCATGAGGTGGGTTGGCGACTTGCAGGACGCGCAGTAGCTTTTTTGGGGGGCACGCGGGCCCTTCGGTGTCCAGGGTAGCGTGTAATGAGGACAACAACCAGGGGGACTCTGTGACAGGTAGTATAGCGAAAAACCAGAGAAAAGGTAAAAGAAGGGAGAAGGCGCGTGTCGCAATTGGTTACATTAACATGCAGGGTGGCAGAAAAAAGGCAAAATGGTTAGAGATTGAGGGACAGTTAAACAAGGAACAGATAGGTGTTTATGCGGTTACAGAAACACACCTTAGAGACTTGGAAGAGCCACCACATATTGACAATTACATTTGGGAAGGATGCAACAGGATCATATCAGAAAGGAGAGGTGGGGGTGTTGGAATGCTAATTCATAGCAGAGCAAAATGGGATAGAGTGAAGCAAACGTGTTCAGAGCACCTGTGGGTTTCGGGCACAGTAGGTGGAAAGAAAACGTGGCTAGGTGTAGCTTACTTGTGGACGGGGAATAACTGCAGAGAAAAGAATCTGGAGATAGTGAAATGCATAAGCACCGATATTAAAGAATTTGGTCATGATGCCGAAATAATCCTTCTAGGGGACATGAATGCACACATACATGACCTTGACGGATATTCAGACTCCAATGGCAAGTTATTGCTAGATCTCTGCGAGCAACATAGTCTTGAAATAGTTAACGCGGGGCATAAGTGTGAGGGACACATCACGTGGGAAGTCGGAAACAGGCAGTCGAGCATTGATTATTGTCTCATGACAGAAGGAATCTATGACAAACTTAGAGAGATGAGAATAGACGAGGAAGGCATTAACAGCTTGGGTAGTGATCATAAACGCATAACATTACAAATGGGATATAAAACTGAAAATAAGAACCTAGAATCGAACATTGGCAGCTCATATTTAAATGAGAAACAAATAACTAATATAGCCGCAAGAGTCGAGGAAGAAGTAAACAAACTTCCAGGCAAAGACTGGAAGTATAGTGAGCTGCTACATGTAATCACGAAAGAAATAGAAAAAGAGAAGAAAACTATTTCTTGGAAAGGAAAGAGAAAGCCAAAAAGTTGGTGGAACAAAGAAATCCGGGATGCGATCGAGAAGCGACGTGAGGCATCACGGCAGCACAGACAAGCAAAAAAGGAGAAGCGGCCACAGGATGAAGTCAACCAAGTATGGGAAATATATTTAGAGCAAAAATCCATTGTGCAGAAATTAGTCGAGGCAAAAATTAAAGGCGAAAGTGAACGCTGGATGACAGAGATTCGCGAAAAGAAGAAGACCGCGCCTAGGATATTTTGGAGCCACCTAAAAGCGCTAGGTAGGAAGTCTGTAACATTGCAACAACATATGGTAGATGAAGAAGGAAATCAATTGGAAGGGTATGAAGCGCTAGGTTACATCCGAAAGGTAACAGCCGATTCGTTTAAAAAGGTCGCCCAGGGGATTCCCCCGGTGAGTAAAAGTATACAGAAGCGTACAACCGAGGAAGATGTAGTACTTGAAAATTTCAATTGGAAGAAGGCCGAAGAAAAAAATTCCTAAGCGCACTACTCCGGGCTTAGATGGGGTTCCCGTCAGCCTAATTAATGAACTAGGACAGAGCACTAAAGAAGCACTGCTGAAAGCCGTAGAAAAGTGCTTACAGGAGAGGGAAATACCAGACAGTTGGCGAAAAAGTAGAATGAACTTAATCTATAAAGGCAGGGGAGAAAAGGATAACATTCGCTCGTATAGACCGCTAACTATTACATCGGTGCTATACCGGTTGGCGATGCAGGCAGTAAAATTAAAAATAGAAACGTGGGTAGAGCAAAATGATATTTTGGGAGAACTCCAGAATGGATTCCGAATCGACAGGCGGTTAGACGATAACCTGTTTGTTCTTACACAGTGTATAGAAATATCAAAAATAGAAAACAGGCCCTTATACGTAGCTTATCTAGACATCACCGGGGCATATGACAACGTTAATCAGGAAATTTTGTGGGATATATTGAAGGAAGTGGGCATAGGTGACGACTGTATACAGCTTTTGAGGGAGATATACCGAGAAAATACAGTTTGTGTAGAATGGGAAGGAATAAGCAGCAAGGACAGCGTTGACATTAGCAAGGGGCTGAGACAGGGATGTCCTTTGTCCCCGCTGTTATTCATGCTGTACATGGTGAGGATGGAAAAAGCGCTAGAAGGGAGCAACATTGGATTTAATCTGTCACACAAACAGGCAGGCGCGATGGTTGAGCAGAAGCTTCCAGGTCTATTTTATGCTGACGATATTGTCTTATTTGCGGACAGTCAAGATGATATACAGCGGCTGGCAGATATATGCGGAAGGGAGGGCGAGGCTCTAGGACTAGGTTTTAGTGCAACAAAATGTGGATTGATGGTATTCAATGATCACGAAGACCATGCGGTCTTAATACAGGGCCAAGAAATACCGAGGGTAAGCGAATACAAGTACCTCGGAGTGTGGGTAAATGAGGGGGGATAGATATATGGAGGTACAAGAGAAAGCATCGGTAACAAAGGGAAAGAGGAATGCTGCAATCATGAAGCACAGAGCGTTATGGGGATACAATAGGTACGAGGTGCTTCGAGGGCTGTGGAAGGGTGTGATGGTTCCAGGGCTTACATTTGGGAACTCAGTGGTGTGCATGAAGTCAGAGGTGCAATCTGGAATGGATGTAAATCAAAGGACTGTGGGACGCCTCGCGTTGGGCGCTCACGGGAAGACGACAAATGAGGCTGTAAAGGGTGATATGGGATGGACAGGTTTTGAAGTGAGGGAAGCTCAGAGCAAAATTAGATTTGAAGAGAGGCTGCGGAAAATGAAGGAGAGTAGATGGGCAGGGAAGGTTTTCAGGTATTTGTATAGAAAAAGCGTCGACACGCAGTGGAGAAAAAGAACTAGGAGGCTCACCAGTAAATATACGGATAGCTGTGTGGGCGACATGGCAACAAGGAGCATTAAGCGAAAAGTCAGAGAGGCGGAGAGGACTTATTGGATGACAGCGATGGAAAAGAAGCCGGCTCTCAGTGACTACCGAAAGGGAAAAAACGAAATAAGGAGGGAGAGGTTTTATGATAATTCAAGGGGAAGCGCTTTACTGTTTGAGGCAAGGTCGGGTTGCCTTAGAACGCGTAGCTATAAAGCGAGATTCTGTAACGAAGAAGAACAATGTACATGCTGTGGGGGAACTAAGGAAACGATGGAACATGTACTGATTGAATGTGGCGATATCCACCCAGATATACGTGTGGACACGAGTCTACATGAAGCCTTGGGTTTTAGGGACAACAATGGAAAGCTGAACACGTCCGCGATAGAAATAAGTAAGAGACGGTTAGAGTATTGGTGGCAGAAAAGTAGAGATAAAGGACAAAAATGAAGAAGGGGGAAAATAAGGTCATTCTGCCTTAAGAAGCAGAGAGATGGACCGTGAACTTATATTTTTCTTTGCTGTAATAACATAGATTTAATCAATGTAGATAACGCATTAGGCCACCATAAAAAGAAAGTTTTTTTTCGAGCCTGGTGGCAGACATGTCACCGCCCCGTTATAAAGGGGACGCTCATAGCATCCATCCATCCATCCATCGACCGGCGGCGGCGTGGGGGTCGATCCGAGTCGGCGGCGGCGGCGTCGTCGGCGCACGGCCACTTTTCGTCGGCGGCGGCGGCGTGGAAACCGAAACTACAAGTTTCAAAAAAGCTATTTTACTGCATCTTCTTTGTTTAATTAGCTGAAATTCAGGGCTTTTAACACTAAGGGCTGAGAGAACAGCATAGATATGTACTAGAAGTCAGAGAACTGGCAAACGTTTCTTAAATATTTTGTTTTTCGGCGTGCACATAGAAAATAAAAAAAATAAAAATGGGTGAGAGGGCACTTATCTCAAGTCATGTACAGTGTATTAATCATTTCTGAGGTTTCACGTACCGTGACCACTATATGAACATGAAACACGCCGCAGTGGACTACTCCGGAAGTTGCGTGCACGGTTCTTTGACGTGCGGACATCATTTAGCGTCCGTCAAAATGCGAGCACCGCGGCCGGGATCGAACACGCGTCTATCGGGTCAGCATCAGAGACCGTTCCACCGCGGCACATGGCAATGTTGAATGTGTGTTTATTTGTTCCATAAATGTGCAGCACAGCTTCTTTTTTTTCTTTTGTACCGTGGTTGTATGTGTTTTACAAGATTCATGGCGGTAAGCTGTTGGCACATAGTTTGAAAGAACGACGAACCCAGCCTTGAAGGATGCGTACGCAACACGAGAAAATTTCACGAACACACAAGCTGCGACTATGTAGTCAAGAGTTCGATGAAAGTTCGTCTGGTCAGGTATCATGATGAGGATGTAGATGCAGTCACTGACCAAGTCAAGGTGAAAAACACAGAGACGTTTCGGAACCCATACGGGTTCCTTGTTCACACTAATTAGGCAAGAGCCGGTATACCTTAATTACATTTCTCTAAAGTAGGTTAAACCTCTTTTCGTGATAACGATATGGAAGGTACACGATCATGACCATGTTTTAACGCGATAGCGTTGTTGGGACGCGTGTACGCGCGGGAGAAGCAGACACAACCGCGCGGTGTGGACCCCAAACATGGACTGGTTTTATTCGGGTTCTCTGGAGGTTCCGGAGAGCAGCGGAGGGTGGCGCTGCCTGGCTGCTTGGCTTGGCTTGGCTGCCGCCACAGCTCTCCCCCCTTAGTAAGCTGCCGAACGGAGTTAAAGGTCCAGGCGAGTGGGTGCTCTTGATAGCCGCCCGCTGTGCGTCAGCCGGGAGGGCACCTCGTGGACTTGGGCTGGCATTGAAGCTGGGGGTCCTGGCGATGATTCCCTTAGTGGAGGCAACACGGCGTCTTCACGGTCCATGTGTGCTGGCTTGATGCGGTCCAACGACACAACCTCCTCACGGCCGCTTCTCTTGATTGTGAATTGTTTGTTACCACGGCGGAGGACTTGAAACGGCCCATCATAGGGTGGCTGAAGAGGTCGCCGAACCGCGTCGTGTCGTACAAACACATATGGGCACGATGTGAGCTGTGGGTCGACGTTACCACACGCGACCCTGGGGGCCGTGGAGGTACCGCGCGCAGTTTGCTCATGACGTTGCGTAGGCGAAGTGCATAGTCGCTGCATGCTATGGATGCCTCCTCTGAGCCGCGCGCAAAGAGCTCTCCCGGCAGCCTGAGTGTCGTGCCGTAGACCAGCTCAGCGGCGCTGCAGCCAATGTCCTCTTTCAAGGTGGACCTTATACCCAAAAGAACGAGTGCGAGGGCCTCCACCCAGTTGTGTTCCTCGGTTGCCGTGAGCGCAGCCTTCCGCTGGCGGTGAAAGCGCTCCACCATGCCGTTGCTCATGGGGTGGTACGCCGTCGTGCGTATGCGTGAGGTGCCCATGAGCTGACTAATGGCAGTGAAAAGGGCTGATTCGAATTGTCGGCCGCGGTCTGTTGTTATCGTGGAGGGCACCCCGAAACGGGCTACCCAGTGGTACAGGAAAGCACTCACAACCGTCTCGGCAGTGATGTCCGCGATAGGGATGGCCTCCGCCCAGCGGGTGAACCTGTCGACACAGGTCAGCAGGTAAGCCTTTCCGTGGCAGGGTGGCAGTGGGCCGACGATGTCCAGGTGGATATGATCAAAGCGAGAATCCGGGAGTGGGGAGTGATCCCAGTGCTGTCGAGGTATGGCGTTGTATCTTAGAGCGCTGGCAAGCTACACATTCACGTGCCCAGCGTCGGACGTCCCGATTTACGCCCGGCCAGACAAATCTTGCCGTCACCAGTCTTTGGGTGGCTCTAATCCCCGGATGAGACAGTCTGTGCAAGGACTCGAACACATGGCGACGGAGGCTCGCGGGCACGGAACGGGCGAGTTCTACTGACGCTTGTGTCACAGCAAACCTTGTCCTCGGATCCGGGAACAGGTTTTCCACTCAAGATTCAGGGCAGTGGTCGCGGTCAACAGGTGTTTCAGTTCGTCATCTTCACGTTGAGCGGCTGACAAAGCGGGAAAATCAACCTGTAGTGTGGGCATGATGGCGTTCACAGGATTCCGTGAGATGGAGTCCGCTGCCTCGTTGTCGCCGCCTTTGACGTGGCGGATATCAGTCGTGAACTCTGATATATAGGACATTTGGCGCCGTTCACGTGCTGTGTGCGTTCCACCGTCGGAGCTTAGCGAGCGCAATGCATAAGTAAGCGGCTTGTGGTCGGTGAGGACGAAAAACTCTACACCTTCCAGGAAATGGCGAAAATGTCGTATGGCAGCGTACACGGCCAGCAGTTCTCTCCCGAAGGTGCTGTAGCGGCGCTCGGTAGGCGTTAGCTTCCTCGAAAAGAAGGAAATCGGGCGCCAGATTCCCCCCAACGAGCTGCTGTAATACAGCCCCAACGGCTGTATCGGAGGCATCCACCATTACGCTCTGCGGGACACCGGACCTGGGGTATTCAAGCAGTGCGGCGTTTGCCAAAACGTCCTTGACCTCGCAGAAGGCTTCTTTTGCTTCTTGAGACCAGGAGAGGGTGTCTGAGCCATTCCGTGAAGTGGCCAGCAGGTCATGGAGAGGTTGAAGGATCTGGGCGCAGCGGGGAATGAAACGGCGGTAGAAGTTTACCAAACCCAGAAATTCCCGAAGCTGGCGCTTGGCGGTCGGCTGCGGAAATCCTTGCACGGCTTCAACCTTGTTGGGTTGAAGAACTCCTGAGGCGGAGATGACGTGTCCAAGAAACGAGAGCTGTTGCACACCAAGTTCGCATTTGGCCATGTTCACGACCACGCCATGCTCCACTAAGCGCTGGAAGACGATGCGCAGATGATTCACGTGCTCTTCCGGAGTGCTGCTGGCGACTAGCGAGTCGTCAAGATAGGCGTGGCAGAAGTTGAGGCCGCGTATAGCACCGTCCATGAACCGCTGGAATGTCTGACCCGCGTTTCGGAGTCCGAATGGCATTCGGAGGAATTCGAAATGTCCGAAAGGCGTTGCGATGGTGGTCTTCGGGACGTCCTCCGGGGCAACGGGTATCTGATGGTATGCCCGCACCAGCTAGGTCGATCTTCGAGAAGATAGTGGCACCGTGAAGCCTCGTCGTGACATCGTGTATGTGCGGTACCGGGTATCTGTCTGGAGTCGTTACCTGGTTCAGCGCCCTATAGTCCCCGCATGGTCGCCAGTCTCCCGGCGTTGACTTTGGCACCATATGAAGTGGAGATGCCCAGGCGCTCGACGAGGGTCTGATGATCCCTAGCTCCATCATGTGTTCAAATTCCTGTCGTGCGACCTTCAACTTCTCTGGAGGCAAACGGCGAGGCCGTGCGTGCACGGGTGGGCCGCTGGTGGCGATGTAGTGGCGTACCTCGTGCTTCGCCGCGGCGCTGGCTGGCGGCTGCCTCGTCAACTCGGGAAAATCCTGCAGAATGCGAGTAAAACATTCTGCACCGGACGGCCCGAGCAGAGTGGGGCTCAGCGGAGGGTGGTGCGAGGGATTGCCTTGCACAGTTGCCTGCGACACGGGATCGTGAAGGCGGCGGTTGCGCACGTCGTCGTGAAGGCCGAAATGCCGAAGAAAGTCCGCACCCAAGATGGCGAACTTCACTGCTGCCACGATGAAAATCCACCGGAACTTTCTGTTCAAGCCTAAATCGAGTGGCAGCGAGCTATGTCCGTAGGTGGCGATGGTTGTGTTGTTGACCGCCTGAAGGGGGGAGGACGCACTGGGGACACGGCGATCGGTGGACCCAACCGGCAACACGCTCACCTCAGCGCCGGTGTCCACGAGGAATCGAAGGCCACTGTTGCGGTCGGTGAGGAAAAACACTGATGGACGACGTTCGGGGGCCTCTGGGACACTGGTCGTCCTCAGTGCCGGCCGCTCCCGTTTCCCGCATAGTCGCAAGGAGGAATGCATTTGAGAGCAGCGTTGCCATGCTTCCTGTGATACCTGCAGATTCTCTGTTGCGCTGCCGGGCGCTGGCGCTCCTCGGGAGTGCTGCGGGCCTGCATCGCTGCGACGGTATCGGCGAGGCGGGGGGATATCTGCTCCCGGATGCCATGCAGTGCGGTCGTAGGCGCGCGGCCGGCGATGTCTGGCTGTAGCGCCGCGATGGACGGCGGAGCGACCGCCAGCACCGAGTCCGCGAGCTCGGCGAGTTGAGACAGGCGTTTGTCGGCAGCCGAGGCGAGGACCATGCGCACGTTGACCGGAAGTCGCTGTAGGAAAAGCTCGCGAAGCAGTCCGCTGTCGGCATCGGTGGTGGTTGCGCCGGCCGTGTGCAACAGCTGCCTCATGTGGCGCAACAATTGGCTGGGCGTCCGGTCCCCGAGCTCGGTGTCGTGCAGTAGCTGCTGCAGTCGCTGAGGCTCCGACGGCGTGAGGCGGCTGATGAGCAGCTGTTTGAGCGTTGTGTACGCGTTCTCTGCAGGTGGAGCGACCAGCAGATCGCGTATTTCGCTCGCTATTGCCGGTGGGAGGCTAGCGACCACGTGGTGGTACTTTGTTAGCTCAGCGGCAATACGACGAGCGGTGAATTGGGACTCCACCTGCAGGAACCATAGCTGCGGGTCCGCTGTCCAAAACGGCGGGAGCCTGATGTCGACGGCGGAGATGGCCGGTGCGTCAGGGGGAGTCTCCATGGCGTCGATCGCTTGAAAAAAGTGGTAAGCCTCGTCCGGGTCACCACTGTTGGGACGCGTGTACGCGTGGGAGAAGCAGACACAACCGCGCGGTGTGGATCCCGAACATCGACTGGTTTTATTCGGGTTCTCTGTAGGTTCCGGAGAGCAGCGGAGGGTGGCGCTGCCTGGCGGCTTGGCTTGGCTTGGCTGCCGCCACAGTATCACCGATGGTGCCAACACTCGGCGGTCGGCACACTAGTAAGTATATTCCAGGCACTGTAGTAGCGCTGTCGCCAAGGCACTGAGGCTGCTCGAGTGGAGGCTCGGGCTGCAGGCCAGTGCATTCAAGCACAACGGGCTGTACTCGGCCGCGCTGCAACGGTGGCAGGTGGTCGATGTGTGAGGCGTGTACTTGGCCTGCAATTTCTAAGTACACCGCCACGGGCCTCTGAGAGGAGACTGCTTCCCCTGGAGTTGTCGCAGAAACGCTCTCTTTCAACATGTCTTGCTTATTTGCTCGGTACACTGACAGCGCCGACTTAGTCTGAGCCGACGTCATCCACCTTTCCAGTTCAGCGGCTTTGACGTGCTCCCTCACTTCGCGCTTTTGGCCAGCTTGTGGGGCGGTCGTGAGCTGGGTAGTTTCGATGCCGAACCGCTGGGTGAGGATTTTAGTTCGGGTTGCCCACATGGTGTTATGAGAACGTAGGTGGATGTACTTGTACATCTGTCCGGCCCGCCGGTCGTCGGACATCCCGCTTAACCTCTGCTCGTAGGAGAGTTTCACCACGGGCTTTCGCGCTTCAAAGGAGGACCACCCAACATCGCCCTGTACTGCTTCGTTTAGCATGTATCTCTGTGCGCCGAGAGCCATGCGGCCGACCTCTCTCTATCGGGTCTCCAGAGCCTGTCTTGTGCCTGAAGACAGGCACAGCACCGCATTTCCGAAAGTTAGGCCTGGCACTACTACTCCCTTCCACAGAGCTCTGCACACCTCAAAACGGTTGAAAGACCACATGTGCCTTAGAGCCGAGAAAAGATCATCGGGTTTTCGCCTTGGCTCTACGTCATAGCTCTGCCAGTAGTTTGGGGCAGTTCAATTCAATTCAATTTTATTTTCCAGTATGTACATGCTGGATGGTTGCATTGGGTTAAAAGCTACGTAAGTAGCTTGACGGGACCCAACGACCATTAGTATACAAGGCAGTAACGACGAGTAGTCCGGTACAATGATTAACATGAAAAGCAGCAAATAGCAAGTACATGTACAATGGTTAACACGAAATTCCAGCCATAGCTGGAACTGCTCAAGAAGAGAAATACAACTGCAGGAATTATACATTTTACAATGACGCTACAGTAAGTAAAAATTATACAATACTAAGACAGCAATGCTAGCTATATAGAACACAAAAAAGAAAGATGAAAACGCTATCTATATAACACACCAAGAAACTCATGTTAATAGAATAAAAATCATAAGAGAAACAAAATATGCTATATAGTATGTACTTATAATTATACATTACATTGCAACTGAACGAAATATAAGCGCAAGTCTTTTTTACTGAATATGTCGTTATTTTCATATTTGTTCAAAGCAGATGGTAGATTATGTACTAATGATTGATATTTGTAGTGTGTCCTGAAATGTGGAACTGACCATGACTCAGGGTTTTTTGTGTTCGCGTTAATTCGACGACGCTCTAATGATGCCAATTGCCTTATGTATTTCCGGAGAGATTCTGAAGCGTATTGTGCAGTATGCAACAAACGAAACGTATATAAGTTGTTAATTCGAATGACGTTGTACTTCGGAAACGCTTCTCTAGTGCTTGAATAATAGTCTAGGTTGCCAATATAGCGAATAATCCTCTTCTGTAGGATTAGAAGTTTACATGTGTTAGTTTTAGTGGTTGTGCACCATACTAAAGCGCAATAATATAAATGTGCATTAAATAAAGCATTGTGAATCTGCACTTTGGCCTTAGTAGGGAGTAGACTACGACATCG
Organism: Rhipicephalus appendiculatus; assembly: GCA_030522465.1. Taxonomy (NCBI): domain Eukaryota; kingdom Metazoa; phylum Arthropoda; class Arachnida; order Ixodida; family Ixodidae; genus Rhipicephalus; species Rhipicephalus appendiculatus. The sequence goes on along the minus strand of JALIZH010010403.1, from coordinate 65,020 downwards.
TGATAGAACGCCAGTTACTGAAGAAAGCTTTTTACAAAGGTAATTTACGTGCATGTCCCATGTAAGCTGTGAGGAAAAGTACACGCCAAGAATTTTGTGACTGTCAACTATTTCAATTTTCTGACCTTCAAAAGTGATAGCATTGTTCAGCTGCAGTAGTTTGTTCTTAGAGCGAAAAATAATTATCTTAGTTTTCTTCGCGTTGATCTTAAGTTGATTTAGCTGAGACCAGTTAGATAATTTCCCCAGCAGTTCATTACATTGCACGGTTAAGTTCAGCACCTCGTTTCCTGATATTATGACAGTGCTGTCATCAGCGTATATGATAAATTCAGCGTTAGTATCAATTTTTACAATGTCATTTATGTAGATATTAAATAAAAGCGGTCCCAAAACACTTCCTTGTGGCACGCCAAATCTGTTCAATAGAAATGACGACATGTGACCGTTCACGTAAACACCCTGGTATCGGTTGCTTAGGTAAGATTTGAACAAAGATAAACAACTGCCACGTACTCCGTAACATTCTAGTTTATCTAATAAAATATCATGGCTTAGACAGTCGAACGCCTTGCTAAAGTCGATAAATAACGCCAGCGTATAGGTTTTCCTTTCTATATTTTTTATTATGGTTTCCTTGGTAGACAGTAGGGCTGTTTCTGTTGACCTATGTTTCCTAAATCCGTGTTGTGCGTTGTTATAACACCGAACTTATCCAAAAAATTAACCATACGATGGTGTATAATTTTCTCTAGACCTTTTGAAAATACGGGTAACACCGAAATTGGCCTATAGTTGTTGGGGTCATTAGGGCTACCTCCTTTCAGAATGGCCTGAAACTCTGGCGTACTTCAGTGCTTGGGCAAATACGCCCGTTTCAAGTGTTAAATTGAATATGTGAGCAAGAGCAGGGGAAATTGAAGTTATGCAGTGTTTAATAGGTCCTAGTTGTAGGTTGTTGATATCCAACGCCTTAGTATTTTTTAAGGACTTAAATGTGGCACAGACTTCGTATTCATCAGTGGGTTGAAAATATATGCCATGTACAAGAATACTTGCATTTGTTTTTCCCGTTGTTGTAGCGCAGATGGGGTCTGCAGAAGGAACGGCAGCGTCAATGAAGTGTTGGTTAAAGTGATTTGCAAGGGCCTCACCTTTCAGCTCACTACCGTCATGAAGTATGATATTTGGAACGCCCAGTTTGGTCCGGCGGCCAAGAACATCATTGATTATTTTCCATGTCTTATCAGGCCTCTGCTGTGTGGCCGTTAAGAAAAGTTGCTCGTAATAAGCCCGTTTAGCATGTCGTAGTTCAGAATTCAAGTGGTTTCGAAAAATTTTGAATTCCTTTAAATGTATTTCAGAACGTACCGCAAAAATGAATGATACATGGAATTTTTACGTGTGATCATCTTCAAGTGCTCTTTAGTTACCACGGCTTCCTTGCTTTTTTGGGCGATTTTATTTGTTTCATAGGAAAATGTTTTTCGTATATTTTTAAAAATATTCCTATGAACTCATTGTACGCCTCATTGGCGTCCGTTACCTTCAAGACAGAAGACCAGTTTTGCTCCATTATATCAGCATTAAAGGCGATCAGCCCACTCTCCGTTATACGCTGTGCAGTGAATGTTTTTGTTTCATGATTTTTAATTCTTTTTTTTCGTTTTCATATACAGCATAGACAGGACAGTGATCACTAATGTCCGAAGCAATTGTACCAGCAGTGTATATCTTGGTTTCTACATTTATTACTAAGAGGTCGAGACATGACAATGTGCAGCATGTAATGCGTGTTGGGGAAGAAATTAGATTCTTGAAACCACTTGAAGACAACAATGTGTCAAATTCTCTGGAGGCAGCGCTGTCTTCTAGAATATTGATGTTGAAGTCGCCACCACACGTCAAGTGAAAGTTGTTTTTGCAAATAAAGTCAAGGAAACCTTCGTAGAAGTCTAAGAAACGCCTAACACTTCCACCAGGTGGGCGATAGGTAACAGCGAATATTTCATTTTTATCTGATATGGTAAGCATTTCATAATCTTCCGTTGACACGCAATAATCATCTACCATAAGGCATTTCTTCTCTGTAGTCACAAAAAGCGCAACACCCCCCTCCACGTTTTTGTGATCGATTTAGAAAGAAACCATCATATCCAGGCAGCCTCAACTTGCTACTATACTATCTGTATACCAGGTTTCAGATAACATTAGAATATCCAGCTTAAATGAGAATTGATCTAAATAAAGTAAAATATCATCCTCTTTGTTCAATGCAGAACGAGTATTAATATGCAGAACTGATTGACAAGACGGGTAACCAGATTCAATAGCAGAAGGTGACGCTAACTTTAGATATGCGCCATCGTTATCCATTTTGGATGATATGACGCAGTATTCAGTCTAGGCCGTCACCTGCGCCTAGGAAGTTGCAAATGACGAACCCGAAAAAACCTTATCAATGTCATGCTCACTCGGAACGTGCACGGCGGGCGTATCGTCAGTTTGCTTTGCGTAGATTTTCCCGTTAAATGACCACACGGATTTCCATTTGTATTCATATTTTTTCTTGACGGCAAAAGCTAGCAGTTTCTTTAAGGCTGGACAAAGGTGCTCGTTGACGTATATAGCATTGCCACTGGTCAGCCCGACATCTTTGTTTGTCAGACGAGCACGTTTTGCTTTCTTTAGAATGCCGTCTCGCTTTGCACGAGACTTAAACTGGACGATGATGTTACTTTTGCCATTGTCTCGGCTCGGCACCCGATGGCAGGCCCCGATATCAGCTGCAGTTATAGGTTCACTTATGGCACTGCCAATCTTAGACACAATGTTAATCACAGATTCATTGTCTTCTTTTAGTACGCCTTGTATTTCGAGGTTTGCCTTCCTCGAGTATTGTTCTGTGAGAACAAGCCTTGCTTCGAGATCCCGGACCCCTGCTCTCAAGACACTTGCATTCTGCCCGAAGAGCAGCATTCTCACTTTCAAGATCCCTGTTCCTTGCTGTCACATCGTCCAGTTTTTTCCTGTGCTCCTCAATTGAACTGAAGGCAAAGTCAAGGCTTTCCGTCATTTGACGCTGTTCATTTTTTAGTTCTCGGATTTCATTCCGCAAGTCCCTTTCAAGGGAATCGCGGAAAGCTTTCATCTCTTGTTTCATCTCTTCTTTTAGTTTCAACAGTTCTGCCTTCATTTCATCCTTGAGTTTAGCTATGTCTTTTGCCATCTTCTAATCCCAGCACAAAAACACAAGACAAAACAGTAATTCCGGCTTCACTATTTGGCAGTAGCGGCGAAGCGTACAGGCGCAACAGGGAAATAAGTAACTGATATAACAAGAACACTAAGCTGTGATAAGAATGCCAGAAAATTAAGCCCGTGCACACAGCTCTCGCCGCTACCGCCAAGTGAAAGCTGCGATGACCACGAAGCTCCTTTTGTAGTGCGCCTAGCGTTGATCCTTGAGACAGGGCGCAGGCGCAGCCGACAGTGACGCCTCCTGGTACCAGACCCTGGATTGCTTCGGAGAAGCAGTGGACCGTTTGGGCGTTTTCGTGCGGCTGCTTGATATGCCCTGTGATAAGAATGCCAGAAAATTAAGCCCGTGCACACAGCTCTCGCCGCTACCGTGGTGATTGTTATCCCCAGATACCTGTACTCATTGGTCCAAGCTAGGGGTTTGCCTTGAATGGAGAGCCCTGGTATCTTAAGGGGGGGTCGCTGGTGCATAGGTCATTGCCGCTGACTTTCTGACACTTAAAGTGAAGCCGAGCTTTGTGCCCTCCTCGCCGCATAAGTTCAGGAGATCCTGCAGCTCATCAGGGTTGTTGGCCAGGAGGACAATATCGTCGGCGTAAACAGTGCCGGGATGCGTCGTATGTCAGTGACACCCTCGTCCATGTAGCTCAGGTTAAAGCCTAGCCCACTTTCTGTCAGGCGTTGCTCCAAACCATGAAAAACAGTGGTGACTGTTGTGTCGTCGCTAGCGGCTCCGAAGAAGCAGCAGACCTGGCACGAAGAGCGGGCACGCGGAACCGACGCGGCCGGCGGGGACGCCGGCTAGCCACGGCACAACGGGGGTGGCGCGGAGCGCCGAAGAACGTCTACTCGAGACGGATGCTCGTCACACACTCTGATTTATTTACAAGACGCCAGAATGCGCCTAGCGCGCGGAACAGAACACTGGAAAGTACCGTCTTTCTTTGAACCGAGCCGCCGCGCCGCGCGCCTTCCTCTCCCGCCTCTTCCGCGCAGGAAAGGTCACGTAAATCGCGCCTGTTATCCGCGTGACATAGCATTCTTGATGGGAAGGTGGCGAGATCTGGGTTATACGGCCGGCGCCCGCACTGCGGCCGTTTGGGAGAGGATGTTGAGGAGGCTCGGGGAGGAGGGTTGGCCTGTTGAGAGAGGATATGGAGGAGAGTGTCGCTACTTTCTATATTCAGGGGGTTTTAAACACGCATGCAGAGCGGCGCCCCCTGGCATGCGCAAAGTGCAAAGCGAAACCGAAAGTCACAACACAACATCATCTCCCCCTCGAAAAGGAGTTCCTTACCCACCCTACATTTCACAGTTCGCATGGAACTCCTGTTCCAAGAGGCACTGGAATTACACAAAGTACAAGAGATAATACTCGCAAGAATGAACACATTCAGCACTGAAGAACGCCAATATGAACTACACAAGCACGAGAAAAGCACACAGCACAAGAACAATGCGTGCAACAATGAACACATGTAAGCATTTCAAGTCACACAATCCGCGAAGCAGCTCGGCTTTTTACGCTTCCTTCTGGAGCGGCGCCTTTGGGCAGAAGAAGGTGAAGGCTCTGACCGAGCACTTAAACTCATGGCCTCAACAGCTGGGCTCACAGCCTCAGTTGCAGCGTTACTTTCCGGACACGCGTCCGGTTCCACGGCCTCAGCCGCTTGCGAAGGTTCAGTGTGAACGTCACGTGGTGTAGATTCACCAACTACACCAACTGGAAAATCCTCCCCCCTGCGGAAGAAGTGTTCGAACATTGGGGAATCCAGTCGGAAGCAGAGACAGGCTCGATGATTCCGCTGGCTTGAACCCAGTAAACCCCATATATCACATCAACATCCAGGAGATGTTCTCAGTGGAACCTTAGACATATCCATCAGACGTTCTTTTTTATCCGTGTAACTAAGAATCAACGTTGCCACAACCAAAGACTTTCCGCCCAAATCATACTGACAAAACGTTGCCCACATGTCGCATTTGAAACATGCTATCAACATCCTGTACTAGGCAGGAATGTTAGATTTACGTCGCCTCCATGCATATGTGACGTACTGTGGAGATGTGCTGGCTACTGTACGTGGCCTTCCCTTGGAACCTCAATTAGTAAATAATATGCCCACAGAGTTCTCAGAGCTTACATTTGCAAATAATGCAATCTATATATACTTGCATGAGATGCTAATGTAAGCTCTTAGAACTCTGTGGGCACATAATTTACTAATTTGCAGTAGTCGTGTAAAGTTATAGGTACAAAAAACAGTTGTAGATATTCGTACACAGTTTATTCATCATAAACGCAATCACTTGAAAAAGGTAGTAGACAGTTGCATCTAACACTTTTCAGCAAATGGTAGTGACTGATAATTGCCCACAAAAAACATTTACGCTATAAATAGACAACTTTACATGATATACAGGCATGCATTTGCTCACATAAGTTGGCTTGTTTTCAATGAATGTGACGACTGATTTACAGTAGCCTTTTAAAGAAAATTTACAAAACAAAGACACTTCATTGTGTGTCTTCAGTACAAGGCTATCTTGTTTCACAAAGTACTTGTAATAACAGGCATGTTAAGAAAACTTGATGCTAAGGAAAAAGATTCACAAGCGAATATATGTAAGTACAACACTTCACAAGAGTCTGTACTGACGTGACCCAGCAAATACATAGGAAGAGCAGTATCTGGTATACTAGTACACATACTTAGCTTTAGCAGGTTAGTACATTAACAAGTTCATCATGTACAGTGTGAACAAATTATACAAAAAATGAAATTACAAAAAATATTGAGCAACACCGTCTGCAGCAAAAAAAAAAGTTCGGCAGATCCCACGTACCATGGGAATTGATGTCATGCGAAACATGTGGAGAGGTGGTGACTGTGGTGAAATTTTTTTGTCGAGTGAAACGTTACGAAATGATGCTAAACATATGTACAAATGTTATGCGCATAGACATGTATGTTGAACAGTCACATATCTTTTATATAACCAGTGGTTTACAAGTACGTAACGATGCCAAGACCAACATGGGTATTACCAACACCAGAAGCGGTAGGCTGCAATGTAGCACTTGTGCTTGCGAGGATGGCAGCCCTGGATAGTGCTACGTAGACAAACTTCAGTGGATGGTGCTTAAGTACAATTGATGCTAACCTGACGTGATGCCTGCATCATTGCAGTACATATTTAATGTTTATAAAATAAGATGGGCAGCACTGCAACCACAATTCACATTTCACAAACATTACGCCTGCATAGGATCTTTTTCCTAAGAAGTTCCAAGACCTGGTGTGGCTCTGTGGTAGAATACTGTATTACCACGCAGAATGCTTGGGTTCGATTCCTGCTGGGACCATAACATATATTTTTTGCATTCGTCGGGTCAACGCTGCCAGTGTCGGTTTTTCTTAACACCCTCGCATATAAACTACCAATGTCTGTTCTCGCCGTTCCTCGGTAGATATAAACTGTCAAAAATCTGTGGCGCATACCCGCATACCGTGGCATACGGGTATGTGCCACACGTGTCTGGAGGCAAAAGTTTCACATCGTATGCAACGGGATTTTCACATTATTCATGTCATGATCAGACAGTCATAATCGTCAAACCCTCTTACCCTGCTATACTAATTTTGGTCTACCCCAAGTTAAGTAGCTGATCACGAGAGCACCCAGACGTAGGCGGCTAGATAGATAGATAGATAGAAACGCTCAAAGTGTCTGCAATACGCAAAGAAATGTTTAGCATTTAAAAAAAAAGCTGCATAGCACAACTGCATGACAGCTTGCCACAATGTCGGGAAAAAATGAAAAGAAAAAAAGAAGCTGTTTATAAACAGAAGGCATGACTGTAAAGCATTAGCGTTAAATACAGCACCAAATAATAACATGACGAGATATTATAATAACACAACGAGATATTAATAATAACATGACGAGATATTAGATAACATGACGAGATATTATGAGGCATTCTGTAATCGAGGGATCCTGAAATTTCAACCAGCCAGGTGGCACGGGGTCTCCCCTGCATGTTCTCTGGACCAGGATAAACTTAATTCATCATCATCATCGTCAGGGGTTCTTTAACATGTGTTGATTTTCCATGATATAGTGGCCTCCAACATTTTCACATTCATCAAAAGTGCAACTGCCACAGCCAGTAAGAACATTCATTATACTAACAGATCGGAGTGACATATTAAGTAAAATTGCTATACAATTCACAATGCACAAGCAACAATGGGATATGAGAAATGTGCAAAAAAAAAAAGAAGAAAACACTGATGAGGCTCGATGAGGTGGTCGTTTAGCTAAACCTTAAGTTCATAACCATCAATTATCAAAGGTTTTGAAGTAGAATGGTGGAAGCACTGGTTAAAATGACCTGGTTATGTAGAGGTCACTTGAATTAATATGCCATCCTTTCTGCAACCCCAAATCACCAATGTCTCAAGCACACCAGGTGACATTATGGGTATCAGTTGATGTTGCAATGATCCACTCGGTACAGGTGCAGCTCTTCGTGAACGCTTGCTAGTTGGCACAATGTCTATACCATAATGTAATGTTGTGCAATGCACTGATGTGCTTCTGTGTGTTCACACTCTGCATTTTACTCCCTTTTGACACTCACTTGCCACAGTTTAACGCTTCCAAGGATGCTGTAGAGCTTTTGTGAGATCCCAGTAGACAAGCTGCCCACTGCGAATTGCGGTGTGCATAGCCAGTGCATATGACAGTTTGTGCTCAGTCCAACGACGCTCCTTGTGGCGGTTCACTCTGATCGATGCAACTCAGTCGCTGCAGGTGCTTAGATTCATGGGTGACTAAGAGTTCGTTGAGCAATAACCACCTTCACCCTGCACAGTTTAAAGAAAGCAGATTACCTATTTCTGAAATAAGAGACGTCCTGTGCCAGCATTATACAAGTTAAAGGGACACTAAAGTGAAACAATGACTTGGTTTAGGTTGACAAAATGCACTCTGAGAACTCTAATGTCATATGTTTCATTATCATAGGTTCATTATTAGCGGGGAAAATCGAGGTTGAAGTTTTATTTTTTTAAATTTCGCGCCGATATCTGCGCGCGTGACGTCAGAGATTCCAAATGTATTTTTCGTATTTTCGTGACATTGGCTCGATGAAATTTTCTGAAACTTCGTATGCTAAGTCTATGGCACCCACAGATGACAATGCACCTCATTTTTATTGATTAGAAGCTACGTAGGACTCAGTAGACGCCTTCAGAATCTATGACGTCACGGTGTTTGGTGCGGGAATCTAAAGGTGGCGTCATCCATCCGCATTTTCTTTTCGCGTGATTTCTCGCTTACCAAGCGTCGTGTCGCGGTAAGAGTGGTGTTTTCGGGATTATGAAATTGTACTTAACTAATACACGAAAAATCGTTTTCCCCTTTAGTGTCCCTTTAAAGGGGTGGTGTCATCAAATTTTGAGGCTATAACAAGCCTGTTGTGGGTTTCCTCTGTATGTAAGGACACTCCACACGAAAGGTCGGACGCAGCAAACGTTTAGAATATATTTTAATTCATTTCCAAAGTGTACCTAAATGCTCATTCTCCCGATCGATGCCCATCGCTAGCGCATCAAAACTGACGTAGCTCTATGGGAAGGACAACGAAAGTTGTAGTGACGTCACACCATATCTGTAGTAACGTGAGTGTCCTCGGGACCTCTGTTACCTCCAGAACGTACGTACCGGCAAATCATCGGTTGCTACATCACTTGCCTAGTTTCGATCGCTTCCTGGCGAAGTGCTGCGCATCTTCGCGCGAGCCTTGTATGGTCACGTGACCAAGCCTACTACACTGCTACGTCACTGCCCAGCTTGGTGCCCAGAAACCGAAACCGAAAGTTGTCCGCATAAACAAGGCGATATTAAATTATCTAGCGAGAACACGTGAATCTTGGTGCGTGTATCATGCTTCCTAGAGCTATAAGAAACGCTTGCAGCGAAGAACGCGCTAGCCACAAATTTGGTGGCACCACCCCTTTAACTGTTGTTAGTAAAGAACCCACAGAACCATAAGGCATGCAAGACAAGGACAAACAGAAAACGTGAAACACACTGGTGGCAATTAAAAAGCTTATATTTAATAGTGCATGAAATATACATGCAAAACATATTCTAGATTGCCTGCTCGAAATTTGTGAAATCACAGGTTCGCTGCGAGACAGACTGTACTTACACACAGGCATCACCCAAATAGATCAGTTCCACCTTTATTTAATAATGTTGAAAGTCAGTCAACTGCTGCACTTGCTAAAAATTGTTATGAGCTCAGTAAAGTTAATTCCATTTCACAATGCTTTCATTATTTTTATTTATTACAGCATGCATCAAGAAACCCTTAATGAGCTACTGTCATCCTATTCTAATTTTCTTAAAAGCAATCACTTAGTGACCTCCTGCATACACCAGCATAGTGTCCAATGCATGTTAATGCATGTTAAAGACAATTGACTCTGCACTGTCAACTAGCTGGCTGGTGTTTCTTTTTGCAAGTGAGGTTCTTTGTGCTGCATTGTCTCATGTACTGCTGTTTACATAGCCCTTATAATTCTCAGCTAAAACAGCAGCCAACTGGCCTATGAAATTATGGAGGCAGAAGTGATAGATGGTTTAGGCAATACCTGTACACAACACCCTTCCATGCCTCTATCCCATTAAAAATGACCATACTTGCAATATGACAAAAATTTTCTCCATGATCATTGCTTTAACCATTTCAGAAACTGCAGTAGATACACTATGTCTATGCTAAATAGAATAATGTGGTTCTTGTTTAAAGCAAGCTACAAGTTAAATTTGGATCTAGAAAAAACATTCTACATGATGTCTGCAAGAACAAAATCCTTCTGCCATACAACATATGCCAGATGAGGCCACCTGCCATGCACTCGCACATTCCCCTTTTATAAGGATGGCAGCTAGAGCACCCAATAAATGGTATTTGTATAACCCAGTTATAACGGATCCAGACGCTGAGCGAATTCGACAATGAAAATATTCACTGCTCATGATTGCTAAGCCCTGTCAATAAGAGCACAAAAATTATACCCGCTTTCATAGCAGAATTGAGTGGCATTCCTCGGTAGGTCCTGTTTGGTCACAGGCATGCAAGGTAGTAACCGCCTTCCAAAAGTCACAATGACGTGTTCTGGTTCATGATGCCTCGGGCTGCTGCACAGGCCGTGCAAGCAAACCCAAAACACCATCGTCTCATATATAGCTCTCTTTCGAACTGACGGCCTCGCCTTTTTCGTCACAAATAAGCAATTCATAAAAACTTCAGAGGTCTCACATGCCACAAGCACGATATTATGAGGCTCACCACAGTGGAGGGCTCCGGAAATTTCGACAACCTGGTGTTCTTTAACGTGCACTGACATCACACAGTACACGAGCCTCTAGCATTTCACCCCCCATCTAAATGCGACCAACGCAGTCGGGATCGACACACATCTTCCAAGTAATAACTTTCCATAAATGTGCAGCAAGGAGTCGAATTAAAAACTACATGTCTATCACCGTTACAGTGAAGTTCCGACGGCGTCGTACACAAGCGAGCTAATCAGACGCCTTAAACTCATTGCTTAAATGGGCGAACACACTAGAGCACATTGTCTACCATTAGAGATGGCCCAACGCGTAAATACGAGACATCGAGAAGAGCACCAATATGTCGAATATATTGAGCAGAGAACGGGACCTATTTATAACGCATGCTGTGTGGCGAAGCGAAGCCACAGGCACTACACTTCGTTGTACAATAACGTTGCAGACATGAGTACAATTAAGAAAACCTAAAGAACGGCACATACACACGTGAAACCCACATTCGCGAACCACATTTCGAGACTTGAAGCGCTGGAATGAGCGTAGTACTTTCGATTGGCGTGTCCCGTTCTCTAATTTATATCGAGCGAGTGCATGAGGCAAGAGCAATGATGTCATCTGAATGTCTAGTCCCTAAATGCATAATCAAAAGGCACGGTAACAGTGCAAGTTTGCCCGCCGCGTCACAGACCGGTAGCACTAACGAAAAGAAAGCCGCGGTCAGACACACGTGAAGCATACGTACACGATTCCTCGAGGTTCTCGCAGGCAGTGTTACTTGAAAGAAGGTAATTACTAGCACTAGCAATGAACACTGGGCTCAAAACGCAGCATGAACCGTGGACAGGGTAGCGTGGACGACGTAGACACAAGAACACAAGCAGATACAAGCAGCCCGCCAAAAGCGATTAGCGCGACAACAGCGCCAATATCGTTGAGCACGGCAAAGCACGGCTGATGCAAATTGTTGAAATTATGGTGGCCGTGACGTCATTTTTGATGCCGGACATTTGCCGGAAAAGTGGCGCTTAACAATTTACGCCTGCGCGGCGCCTTCTGAATTAAATCACACCAATATTGAGGCCGGAAAGTTTCAGACCTCTTCGGTATAGCTTATTGCGTATGCGGCCTTACCTTGAATACCACGATGTCGTAGTATGAAAAAGCATAGCCTCTGGGAAAGGCGGTTGAAGCTCGGAGGACAGCTTCTTGGCTGCGTCCTGTTGCGTGTGTTGACAATCTTCGTGTGTTGTCTTCCTTCTTGAGTCCTCTTGTCAAGTTCACGCTGCAACCAATTCCTCCTCGACTTCGATTTCAACGCATCGCTGTGTCCAATATTTTCTCGAAATGGAACATTTCATTAAAATGTTCCATTTCGAGAAAACACTTGAGTGTCCACTTCGTTTATATCGCGTTAAAATTAAAACCTCAAGGCACATTTTTTGCCGACATCGTCGCAAGTCCAAGGACGAAGCGTGCGAGGGCAGCCGACGATCGATGTTCAAGTGGAGAGGAAAAGTGCCGGCCGTGTTTAGTCGCACGAAAGGCCCGTGAGTGCCGTGAGGGGTCCCGGGATAGGGGGCGTGGCTGCCACTGAAACAGCGTACACTGTTCGAGCGGCCGGGCGCGGTCGCGCTATCTTGAAAAAATTGGCAGACGGCTTCATATACCTTGGTCCGTGCTGAGTTAATTACCGCCACTCATTTTGCATTGATGATATAGTCACGCACGAAGACTTCGCTTCGCTCGCTGTAGCCCCCGCGTTTCCTGACGCCAGCGTTTTACGCCAGGTCGGATGCTAAATGAGCTAGCTGCTGGCCTAGCTTCAGGGGCGCAGCCAGAAATTTTTTTCGGGGGGGGGGGGGGGGCACCTTCTTGATTTCGGGAGGGGCACCTGCTTGAAATGGCCATTTTTCGCTCTGTATACCATGGCGAAAAAAATTTTCAGGGGGGGGGGGGGGCACGTGCCCGGTGTGCCACCCCCTGGCTACGCCACTGCCTAGCTTAGTTCGCACTGATTCGCCCTTGCGGCGAAATTGAATTTTTTCACGCAACAGGGGCTTCATACACCGAGAGAAATGACGAAAATTCACCGTTCACAGTAAATCACTTAAAGGACCCCTGACAGCGAAAGTTTTGTTTGCGACTTTTTTACAGTAATTTGTAGCTTTGCGTCTGGTAATGCCGAAATTGAATCGTAAATGCTCTAACGCATCGTATAATTAATGCTAGCGTCGTTAATCCAGGACGATTTTGCTTCAGTTCGAAACGCCCGCCTAAATACCATAAGAAACTAGCGCCCCACAGCGGGGCAGCGCCTGAGACTACATGCGCTCAAGCTTCGGTGACGCTGAACGTGCCGTTTCCAAATAGGGTGACCCGGGGGGCGTATTTTGAAATGCTGGAGTAGCAGCGCACGCGAGAGAGAAAAGAAAGAGAGCGAGGAGGGAGCCAGCGGCTCCTCCGGAATTGCTCGCGCGCCATTGGTTCTTCTCGTGAGGTCACGTGGCTGGGGACGCGGGCGCGCTCACAAACGCACGCACGCACAGAGTGTATATGGCTGTTCCATTGTGCGGAAGCACCCTCGCAACCCTCGCTCCTATGCCTATGCCACCGTGCATCCGCGCAATCGTGCGGCGAGGGGGGCGAGGGCGCACGCGACTGGGGTTAGAGTGCCGCCATATTGGGCTGTTAACCTTTATTTAACAACTAAACGGACAGTGTTACGGTGGACGCATGCGCATGAAAACGGTTGGGTTGGGGCATACGATGTTTCATGGCCTCATTAATTCATGTCGCGATATACAAAAACAAGAACTCATCGGCTTAACAGCCTAAGATGGCGGCGCCCAGATGTCTTACGGAAAATAGTCTATGATAGTTTCAATGAACAAAGTGTAGTTCCGACTGTCAACGTGAAGTGCCTCCGTGTCGACATGTGCACGGACGGCGACGCGCACGAATGGATCGTCAGCTACAGCCAGACAACAAATACGACTGTATCGCCGACAAGGAAACCCGAAACCCAGAGAGATAACATTGCATGTTGTCCGTTTCCTTTACAAGTGGCGGGAAAATCTAATAACATTTGATGATATCAACGATCACTGCGAAGCCATTAGATGGTCAGTTGAAATTTTAAAGGGACACTAAAGCGAAACACTGACTTGGTTTAGATTGACAAACTGCACTCTCAGAACTCTAATGCCATATGTTTCACTATCATAAGTTCATTATTAGCGGAGAAAATCGAGGTTGAAGTTTTATTTTTAAATTTGGCGCCGATATCTGCGTGCGTGACGTCAGAAATTCCAAATGTATATTTTTCGTATTTTCGCGACATTGGCTCAATGAAATTTTCTGAAACTTCGTATTCTAGGTCTATGGCACCCACAGATGACAATGTCATTCATTTTTATCGGTTAGAAGCTACGTAGGACTCAGTATACGCCTTCAAAATCTACGACGTCGCGGTGTTTGGTGCGGGAATCTGAAGGTGGCGTCTCCACCCGCATTTTCATTTCGCGTGTTTTCTCGCTTACCAAGCGTCGTGTCGCGGTAAGAGTGGTGTTTTCGGGATTGTGAAATTGTGCTAAACTAACATGCGATAAATCGTTTTGCCCTTTAGTGTCCCTTTAATTCGCATGTGATCGTCCACTATTTTTTTTTATTTTATTTATTTTTACATACTGCAGCCTCAGTGAGGCTATTGCAGGAGTGGGAAAAGAAGAAAACAACAACAACAAATCAACATTCATGAACAGGCTTCTAGAAATTCTTCAAGTGGTAGAGAACGAACATTTCCGGGCAGCAAATTCCAGGCTTCTATAGTTGAAGGGAAAAAAGCTGTATTTGAACATGTCAGTGTGGGTGAAAAAAGTTGCAATGTTAAGGGCATGGTCATTCCTCGTGGACAAAGATCTGGAAAACTTCAGATATGATTCTAAAGTGCCGAAGCGAGAAGAATTGATTAAATTGTGCAAAAATTTTAGGCATTCAACATGGCGACGCTTCGCAAGTGTAGTGAGACCTAGCTGTGGAAGGAAATTCGTTGGAGAAAAATTCCTGTCATATCTCTTGCATACAAAGCGCACAGCTCTTTTTTGAACGGATTCTAGTTTCTTGATATCACATTTCTTATGGGGGTTCCAAACCACAGTACCATATTCGAGAATGGGACGAATAAGAGTTTCGTAGGTAAGCAGTTTGGTTTCCTGAGGAGCAAGACGGAGCGTACGATGTAAATGACCTAAACTCTTAAGGGCTTTGTTGCAAGTGAGATCAATATGTTTGGACCATGATAAATTATGCGTCATAAGGATACCAAGGTACTTAAATTCGGACACCCTGCACAAACTAACATTGTTAAAACCGTAGTCAAAAGTCAACGGGCATGAACGTCTGGTAAATGACATAATGACCGTCTTGGAGAAGTTAATATTCATTTGCCAAGATTTGGACCAGCTACAAAAATGAGAAAATGAATTGTTAAGAATGGCATGATCCAGTGGAGATTTAACAGTATGATACAGGACGCAGTCATCTGCGAAAAGGCGTATTTTCACAGAAGTGTGCAATGGGAGGTCGTTAATATAAAGCAGGAATAAGAGGGGTCCTAGCACAGAACCCTGGGGAACTCCTGATGAAACCGGCATCGAAGGCGAGTTAGTAGAGTTGAAGCGCACATATTGCGAGCGCTGCAAAAGAAAGTCAGATATCCAGCCAACCAATGATGCATTTTTTAGTATAACAAACAATTTGTGCAATAGTTTAGGGTGTGATACAGTGTCGAAGGCCTTGGCAAAATCAATGAATATCGTATCAACCTGGTCACCTATGTCTAAAGAGCTGCTGATGTCATGGACGAATTCTGTTAGTTGAGTAATGGTGCTAAGACCCCGTCTGAAACCGTGCTGGGAAGTGCTCAAAATTTTGTTTGTTTCAAGGAATTCCATGATGTGCTTGAAGATGCCACTATGCCAGTGGCACGGATGATGAAGTGGTAGATTAAAGAAAAGAAAACAGGCACTCTTTCCTGCAACCCTTGCGGAAGCACGGCTCAGCCTCAGCGCCTTGAGGGAGGGAGAAGGGGGAAGCGGACAGGTAGAAAGGAAAGGTGGAGACAGTGTCGGAGCACGGCTCAGCCTCAGCGCCTTGAGGGAGGGAGAAGGGGGAAGCGGAAAGGTAGAAAGGAAAGGTGGAGACAGTGTCACAGTGTGCGGCGAGGCGAGGGTGCTTCCGTACGATGGAACAGCCGTAAAGATTCCTCCGTGCGTGCGTGCGTTTGTGAGCGCGCGCGTGTCCCCAGCCACGTGACCTCACGAGAAGAACCAACAGCGCGCGAGCAATCCCGGAGGAACCGCTGGCGTCCTCCTCGCTCTCTTTCTTTTCTCTCTCGCGTGCGCTGCTACTCCAGCAATTCAAAATACGCGACCCGGGGGGCGGTGAAGAATAAAGCGATGTGGGTGCGTTCAGCGTGTCCCCCCTCAGGAAAAAGAAAAGCATTCCTGGCGTAAGCAGCGAAAACCACCTTGAGAGCAGCCCGACAACAGAGCGAGAGGGGTGACGAACAATAGTCCTCGCCGGGTGCCAGTCGGGGTATTGTGCGCACCCCGAAAATGTTCTCCGATGCCGACAATACTTGCTTGACCTCTGCAACGTCACGAGGGGAGCCTCTGTCTACGTAAAACCACGGAAAATGTCGATTTTACCAGAATACTCGGATGAGCCCTCACCTTTACTTTAAAACCAAATTAAAATATCTTATAGGCAACGCTCGCCCCTAATAATCGGTGAGAAGTGCCCCCCGCATGCAAGAGTCTCAAACGACACAATCACCTCGAGTTTCCAAATTTGGTGTCAGGGGTCCTTTAAGTCGGTAGGTTCAATGTGTGCAGGGAAACTTATCCTAACATCACCGCCAACATTGAAGCTTTCATTTGTCCATTTTCCCACGTCTACAAGTGCTTGTAGTAGCTGACCTCTGGGTGACATTCTCTGGAGGTTATTAAAGAAAAATCCATGGGCTGTTGAACTGTAAAGCTTCTGCAACATACATTAGAGGTCATATTACAAAATCCATAAGCCGTCTATATTTTGTGCAAAAACAGCATACCATAGACATCCATAAATTTGAGTGCAATAAACGTACGTGGCTGGGACGTCTCGCAGATCTTGTTAATGGATTTAGACATTTGGATCTTATTCGTACATTGCAGAGATATTTGTGGTTTATTGGGAACACGGGACAGTTCTGTAGATACTTGTTCACGCGGCAGAAGAGGAATGCGGCGCACTTTAGCACGCACTGGGCACACACCAGGTGAAGCACGCACGGGGGGGCACACCAGTGGAACCCGTCGGAGGCACACGCACGGGGGACGCAGCACAAGTTGAAGAACGTGCGGGGAACACAGCATAGGTTGAAGAACGTGCGGTAGCGACCATCGCTTCAGGCATGGTCGACGCAGGTGTCACCGGAGCAGGCATTGTTGCAGAATGAATCGTTGCAGCAGATGTCGGTGAAGGAGAAATCGCTTTTGAAGGAAAACACTTCATTGTTGCACCGCAGATGGTTATACCTAATGCCTGGATGGCATCGCGGCCTAGAAGGGATCGGCCACTCGGCGTGATGTAAAATGTAACTGGAGCCGTGACGCCGGAGTAAGCAACGGTGGCCGTGAACTGGCCAACGTTTTCAATGATTCCTTTTGCATGAGAACTAAGAATGATGGATGAAGGAGCCAATTGAACGCCAGGAAACGAACGGTGGAAGTCATCGGCGCAGATTAATGAAACAGATGCCCCTGTGTCGACGAAGAACGAGAATGGAACAGCACCGACGGAAACTGCAACGCATGGCTCTGTAACTTTGTGGAACTCATCCACACTTAAGACGGTGACGGTATTGGCCTGCGCGGCACTCGATGAAGTGGACGAACAAGTTGCCTCAGGAGGAATTGCAGGACGAGAATTGCATGCGGACTCAAAATGTCCGATTTTTCCGCACGCACGACAAGTGCGTTTCCTCGCGGGACACCGTACAAAATTGGCTAAGTGCCGAGTCGATCAGCAACGAAAACAATGTCGGCGCGTCCCGTGAAACATGTTGGCGCGTCCATGCTGGCGCGTCCCGTGAAACAAAGAAACGCTGCCTTGGGCCCCCGCAGCGGAAAGCTGCTGCACCGAGTGCGGCGCGAAATGCTCCAACTGGGAGCGAATAAGTTCATCCTCTCGCGCTATTGAGAGGGCTTCGGACAGTGAAATGGAGGAGCCTTTTTGAAGAAGTCGGCAGCGGACGTTTTGGGAGGTCACGCCAATGAAAAGTTGCTGGCGAATCATGTCGCCCTCGAGCGCGCCGAACCTGCATGACGCGGCGAGAGATCTCAAACTTGCAATGAAATCGGCGACTGGTTCGCCCGGCAGTTGTCGCCGTTCTTGAAACTTCGCGCGTGCGAGATAATCGCACGAGGCGTCTTTGAAATGCTCGTCGAAAAGAGCGAGCGCGGCCTGAAACACATCCAACGCCGGCGTGGACGCAGACGGCGTAGACACAGACGCGTTGGCGGCATGGAGAGCATAGGTCGGCGAACTCATCGAGTCGATCACTCGGACTCACAGACTCAGATCGAGCCGTGAGTCTGAGTCTGAGTGAGTCCGGGTGAGTAATATTTTGGTGAGTTTGAGTCCGAGTGAGTCCGGTGGAAGAAAACTTTCGTGAGTGTGAGTCCGAGTGAGTTTGGCTCAGGAAAATTTTGATGAGTCTGAGTCCGAGTGAATCCAAAGCGCAAGATATATTTCTTGAGTGAGTCTGAGTGAGTTCAACTTTTTTTGCCGACCTGTGGTCCTATCTACTCAGCTTCAGCATTACTATAAGCCTTAACTGTATTCCCGTTTACACTCACGTCTACTCACACGTATTCCAAAGCAGTGTCATTCATACACCATTTCAATATTTAATGATCAGAGGCACGAATTACGTGGGGGGGGGGGCGCCTTGATTTCCTGATATACACATCTTATTTTTTCACCTATTTCAAGAAAAATGACCTTACTGATTTGCGAGCGCTCATAACTCGTATTCGAAGGTACTAAAGGAAAAGGCGCCAAGAAGAGCACTGATTACGTGAGATATCGGTGTTAAAGAGAATTGACACTATGGTTGAAAAAAGCTAATTCTAGGCTAACGGACTCATGAGTCGACTCACTCGGACTCACTCAGGCTCAGATGAAGGCGTGAGTCTGAGTGAGTCCGGATGAGTAATGTTTTGGTGAGCTTGAGCCCGAGTGAGTCAGATTGAAGATAATTTTCATGAGTGTGAGTCCGAGTGAGTCCGGCTCAGGATAAGTTTGGTGAGTCTGAGTCCGAGTGAGCCCTAAGCGCAAAATATATTTCATGAGTGAGTCTGAGTGAGCTCCACAAGTTTTGCCGACCGATGATGGAGAGTATAAAAAAGTTTTAGACCGGCGTGACCTAATGCGTTAAGAAGAAGGGCCTTGCGACGCTCGGGCTGTACAACTGCCTGAGTGTCGGCTTACAGTGCCTTAAGCAGTACCACAACTTCGTCATCCGCACCTAGTTGTGACAGTGTCGACCACAAATTAGTCTGCTCTACGGCATCGTATGCCTGTGACATGTCCAGAAAGGCCAGAAAGACCGCACGAGATTTCTTTAGAGCGACTTCCATTGTCTGCGTGACAATGAAAAGATTGTCCTCTAGGCATCTGCCAGGCCGGAAGCCGTTTTGTAGTTCTCCTAGGACCTCTGTCTCGGCCCACCGTTGTAGCCTTGCTCGCACGATATGGGCTGCAACAGCGTAAAAAACTGGGCGAGTTGGTTGTACTTCATTGTTAAAAGCAGCGCAAAAAGACGAAACACAAGATGTCCTGTGTCCTCCTTCATCTTGTGTTTCGTCTTTTTGCGCTGCTTTTAACAATGATATGGGCTGTTGCGACTCCGGGTCCTGCAGGTCTCATTCCTGGTAGCTGGCCCCCGTCTCAGGATCCATTGTCCAACAAGTCAGAAGAGGCGTCCGTAAGAACAACAAAGATTTATTTACACAGTGTGAAGAGAGTAGGTGACGAGTAAGTAACAAGTGGTAACAAGAAGTGACAAGAAGTGACAATAAGAGAAAGATAGAAAAATGTCTTCGGCTTTTATAGCGCCGCGTTGCCAACCCTGGGCGCATTGTTCGCATCTTTATCCAATACGGTGTCCGGTGGTCTCGAGGCTCCACCCACGAAGGAGGGGCAAGACACCACAATGCACGTGGAGAGGGCACAGTCCAAAACGATGCCCGAATATGGTCACGAAAACAGCACCAAGGTTTTGCGCACATCAAACTTTTGCACAGGTTTGCAGATCTTTGCTTGGGCTGGTTCCAGGAATTCTTCCGGCCAAGGAGCAGAGTCTCTCTGTGCTCGTGCCGAAGAAAGGGGACGGCTCGGCACGAATGTCCTCCACGAGGCCACTCCATGCAACAGGTGCTACGGAGAGAGGGGGAGTGAAGTCAATCCCTCGTCGTCTTGCCCTCGCTTATTTCCCGTGACTTCGCTCCTATTGTGCAGCGGCAGTCGGACTAGTCTCGTTGTCGCCCCAACAGCAAATACCTCAGTGGCCTAGACCTCGGGGCTTGCTTGAATGACCGCTCGCAGCGGAGGTCACAATGGCCTTCTATGTCGCGCTGGTCTTCTGGGTGCAGAACCGATCGGTAGAACCCCTTTTGTTCACGCCAGGCCGAGAGATAGCCGCGCCGGTTTCGGGCCCATCCTTGCTTGGAACGAGTCAATGAACTGTACATGCAGTGGCGTAACTAGATAGGACGGCACCCATGGCAAATATATATCCGCGCCCTTCATGATGGTAATGATAGTAATTATTATTATTATTATTATTATTATTATTATTATTATTATTATTATTATTATTATTTATGTGCAAAAAGACATCTGGCTAGCTGTTTTGGGCAAGCGAATGAGCGATTTCTTGATTTATTGTTCACTACAGTGGACTAAGGCCGTCTTGCACGTCTACGCATCGTACGACACGCCAGAAGTCCACAAGGTTAGAAAAAAAAATGTTACAGAAGAAATGGACCTTGCCGGCCACTTGTCGTCTCGCTTTACTAGAAATATGCGAAGTTCGTAAATGACATACAAAATAACCACACGAAAGAGGACGACGAAGTAGGCATGTAAACGGTTCTTATCGTTTTTGGCTACATCACCATGAAAAGTATTGTTCCAAAATATTTATCGCTTACATCAAATCTGCATACTATGTCTACTTTTTTTATCGGTGTTAATGATGCGTTCCGAAATTCGTTCCGGCAAACCCTGTTGTCGCATATATTATTGTCCTTTTGAGATGCCAGTGCTAATTTTGATCGTGAACAATGGTTGAAAAAAAAAAAAAAAGAAAGTCAGGCCTGCGCGGAACGCGCAGCACAGTCAGAACGAAAGCTGGAAGAGCGACCTTTCTAAAGCCTTTTTTAAACACTCTTCGGGCCATAATACAAGCACACTTGCATGGTACCCACTACGCCATAAATCATAATTTTTGCGTAGTGGGGAAGCGTCCACTATGCCAATCTTTAGCTCCATTAGCAGAAAATGAAATGTGATTGTCAGGTGCTCGCTACCACCCCAGCACAGGGGCAGGCGCGGGTGCCAGAAGGCGGGAGTAGCGAGGACTGCTCGCCGAGTAGAGGACGTCACGCCGATGTGATGTGTGGCCGCATCACGATGACCCTCCCCTCGCGGGGCTAGGATTGTCGTCCGCCGGATCATTAAATAAAGTCTTTCTCACTCACTCACTTATTGTAGCTTACCGCCTCACTGAAGCCGACAGTGAAGTCGATGTTCGTGACCGCCTTCCCCCCGAGGAAGTGAGATCACGTTTTACCCACGGTAAAACATGATCTTTTCAATATACGAACAGCGCGACAGACAAAGACTGACGAAGGTAACAACACACAGCGCTGACTTTCAACAATCAAATGTTCGTATATTCAATTATGCCCTACCAACTTGCCCAAGTTTCCACGCTTCATGATTTTTTCTGATGCAACTCTCCTGCTTGGGCGTCCAATACGCACAGTCAGTTAGGGACCTTTAAGGTACGCTAACGAGAAATATGAAGCTGCAGGGGCATTGAAGAATGCGCGCAGTTTTGGTTGGGTGTGACAAGATAAGTTATTAGTGCAG
Source organism: Rhipicephalus appendiculatus (assembly GCA_030522465.1). Taxonomy (NCBI): domain Eukaryota; kingdom Metazoa; phylum Arthropoda; class Arachnida; order Ixodida; family Ixodidae; genus Rhipicephalus; species Rhipicephalus appendiculatus. The sequence continues at coordinate 43,180 of JALIZH010010403.1, read as the reverse complement.
ATAAGACGGAGACCGAATATCTCTTACTCAATTCCTCTCGCCCCAGACACAGTGCTGAATGGATGTCGTGACGAATCTGATTGCTCTCAGCGAATTAGAAAGTGCCATCACACGTCACCACGCGTGCAATTGGCCGCTGCTTGGCCGCGGTGCAGTGAAGCCGCAGCTTTCATGATTGTAGCGATGGATATGGTTGCAGACTTAGAACCTCGCAGCGAAGGATATCAACATAGAAGAAGGACTGCATTTTGAGTGAATCTGCGATGAACCCCCGTGCTCTCGCGGCGGCAGGCCGCCGACAGCAGTTTTTTTCTGCGTACCAAGCCTGGCTCCAGCCGACGGAAAGCGAAGCGTCGTTTTCGTCGACGGCATGCGAGGCGTCCGATTGCCAAATACTGTTTATGTACACGCGTATTTACTTTTTCGTTATTATTAATGGCGTTTTCGTTTTGGATAACTCGAGCAGAGGCGCCATGCCGTAAAGGGAGGATGCTGTTATTAACACGCTCACCGGCAGAAGCAAGAAAACAAAACAAAATGAATAAGGAAGATATTGTCACGTGGGTGTGACGTCGACGAAGGCAGCAGGCGACGTGTTTAAGATGAAACTGTTTATTAGGCCGAACTTGTGGCCGGTAAACGGAAAGTAAGATTACAGCAATACACGCTGGCACTGATAGCGGCGAACAGAGCGTCGGCCGTCGATCAAACTGAACATCGTTGGAGCGCGCCGGCTTTTATGCATCACGCGTCGAACATTCTAGCCTTATCACTGGTCATCGCGCAAGCTCTGGAATAATCTCGAGTGGTCGCGTCTTGCGCGCAATCTTAACAAAACGATCTACAATAATCGCGAAGGTTCCAGAACAATAAGGCGCGGTTTGAGCTGAGCTTTGCTGACGGTCTTTGTGGGCGAAAACCGAATACAACAAAAGTGAAAATAAGAATAGCGCGTGGCAATGCCCCCCCTCTGAAAAGGCATCGTCCCGATGCTTAAAACAGAACACGGGGGAAAATGCATGCAATAATAGATCACAACAATAAAGAAAGAAAGTACAATAATTAAGCAATAAGTGCAGTCCTCAGGTTTGCTAACGCGCGTAATACGGCTTGAGGCGCACGACATGGACGACTTCAGGTCGCGCACGGCGCCGTTGAGAGTTCGTTATGCCGTCCGGGACGACCTCGTAGTCCAGAGCACCGAGACGTCGAAGCACCTTGTACGGCCCGAAGTATCGCCGAAGGAGTTTTTCACCAAGTCCACGTCGGCGTATCGGTGTCCACACCCAAACGCGGTCGCCGGCCTGGTATTCCACGAAGCGTCGTCGAAGATTGTAACGGCGGCTGTCGGTCGTCTGCTGATTCTTGATGCGCAGGCGGGCGAGTTGTCGGGCTTCTTCAGCGCGCTGAAGGTAGACGGTGACGTCGAGGTTTTCTTCGTCGGCGACGTTGGGCAGCATGGCGTCGAGCGTCGTTGCCGGGTTCCTACCGTAGACCAACTTGTATGGCGCCATCTGTGTCGTCTCCTGCACGGCCGTGTTGTATGCGAAGGTCACGTACGGAAGGATGGCGTCCCACGTCTTGTGTTCGACGTCGACGTACATGGCCAGCATGTCGGCGATGGTCTTATTTAGACGCTCGGTCAGGCCGTTGGTCTGTGGGTGGTACGCGGTGGTCCGGCGGTGGCTTGTGTGGCTGTATCCCAAGATCGCCTGGGTTAGGTCAGCCGTAAACGCCGTACCTCTGTCGGTGATGAGAACCTCTGGGGCGCCGTGTCGAAGGACGATGTTCTCAACGAAGAACTTGGCTACCTCGGCGGCACTGCCTTTGGGCAGGGCTTTTGTTTCGGCGTAGCGGGTGAGGTAGTCGGTGGCCACGACGATCCATTTATTTCCGCAAGTCGACGTTGGGAACGGCCCCAGGAGGTCCATCCCGATCTGCTGGAACGGTCGCCGAGGAGGCTCGATCGGCTGAAGGAAGCCTGCTGGTCTTGTGGGCGGTGTCTTCCGTCGCTGACAGTCTCGGCACGTCCTTACGTAGCGGGCGACGTCGGTGGCAAGGCGCGGCCAGAAGTACTTTTCCTGTACTCTTGCGAGCGTGCGGGAAAGTCCGAGGTGTCCAGCCGTCGGGTCGTCGTGTAGTGCCTCGAGGACTTCTGGTCGCATTGCTGCAGGCACCACGAGAAGGTAGTCGGCTCGAAGTGGCGAGAAATTCTTCTTTATGAGAACGCTGTTTCGCAAGAAAAACGACGCGAGTCCTCGCTTGAATGCCTTTGGAACAATGGCGGTCTTGCCTTCGAGATACTCCACAAGGCCCCTGAGTTCCGGGTCGGCTCGCTGTCGTTCGGCGAAGTCGTCGGTAGTTATGGTTCCCAAGAAGAAGTCATTCTCTTGGTCATCCTGCGGCGGCGGGTCGACGGGGGGCGCGAGACAAGCAGTCGGCGTCAGAGTGTTTTCGTCCGGACTTGTAAACGACGGTGACGTCGAATTCTTGAAGTCTCAGACTCCATCTTGCGAGACGACCTGAAGGGTCCTTCAGGTTAGCTAGCCAACACAAGGCGTGGTGGTCGCTCACAACTTTGAAGGGCCTGCCGTAGAGGTAGGGGCGAAACTTTGACGTTGCCCACATGATGGCAAGGCACTCCTTTTCTGTTGTGGAATAGTTGGCTTCTGCCTTGGATAGCGACCGGCTAGCATAACTGATAACCCTTTCCACGCCGGCAGTTCTCTGGACAAGTACGGCGCCGAGTCCTACGCTGCTTGCGTCGGTGTGGATTTCCGTGTCGGCGTGTTCGTCGAAATGCGCAAGTATTGGAGGCGTCTGCAGGCGTCGTTTCAATTCTTGAAATGCTTCGACTTGCGCCGCTTCCCACTTGAATTCCACGTCGTTTTTCGTGAGCTGAGTTAGTGGCTCGGCGATGCGTGAAAATTCCTTGACGAAGCGTCTAAAATAGGCGCACAAGCCGAGAAATCGGCGTACGGCCTTCTTGTCGGTAGGCGGCGGGAAGGCAGCGATGGCAGCTGTTTTCCGTGGGTCGGGGCGAACTCCAGACTTGCTGATGACGTGACCCAAGAACAGGAGTTCCTCGTATGCGAAGCGGCACTTTTCTGGCTTCAGGGTGAGTCCGGAGGCCTTTATTGCTTGAAGTACTGCGTCAAGTCGGCGGAGGTGTTCGTCGAAGTTTGAAGCAAACACAATGACGTCGTCCAGGTACACCAGGCAAGTCTGCCACTTCAATCCTGCCAGCACTGTATCCATAACCCGTTGGAAAGTCGCAGGCGCCGAGCAAAGACCGAAGGGCATGACTTTGAACTCGAAGAGACCGTCTGGTGTTATAAACGCGGTCTTCTCTCGGTCTCTCTCGTCGACTTCAATTTGCCAATAGCCGGTCTTGAGGTCCATCGACGAAAAGTACCTGGCGTTGTGGAGTCGATCCAGGGTATCGTCGATCCGTGGTAGAGGGTACACGTCCTTCTTCGTTATTTTGTTCAGGCGGCGATAATCGACGCAGAAGCGTAGGGTTCCGTCCTTTTTCTTCACTAACACCACGGGTGACGCCCACGGACTCTTTGAAGGCTGGATGATGTCGTCGCGTAGCATTTCGTCGACTTGGTTCTTTATGGCCTCGCGTTCCCGCGTTGAAACTCTGTACGGGCTCTGACGTAGTGGCCTGGCGCTTTCGCCTGTTATGATGCGGTGTTGTGCGACTGGGGTCTGTCGAACTCTTGACGATGACGAAAAGCAGTCCTTGTATTGCAGGAGCAGGGTTTTGAGCTGTTCTTGTTTATGCGTCGGAAGGCTCGGATTGACGTCGAAAGTTAGTTGGTGAGCTTGGTTCGTCGTAGCATGTTCGGTAAACTCGGCGAGGGCGAGGGCGTCGCTGGCTTCCTCATTTTCTTCGATGTAGGCGACCGTCGTGCCTTTGCTCACACGCTTGTATTCGTTGCTGAAGTTCGTGAGCATCACTGTTGCTTTCCCTTCACGCAACTCGGCGATGCCTCGTGCGACGCAAATCTGACGGTTTACAAGCAGGTGCTGATCACCCTCGATGACGCCTTCGAAGTCTGTGGGTTTTTCGGCGCCGACGGAAATTATGACGCTGGAGAGAGGCGGAACGGTGACGTGCTCGTCTATCACGTTCAATGCATGTTTCCCCGGCGTCGTCTGGGTAGGCAGCGCTCTTTCTGAAGTTAGTGTTATCGACTCAGACCTTAGATCGATGACGGCACCGTGGTCACTTAGGAAGTCCATTCCAAGTATCACATCCCTTGAGCAGTGTTGTAGGATAACAAAGCTCGCAGGATAAGTCCGGTTATTGATGGTGACTCTCGCCGTGCAGACTCCAATTGGCGTTATCAGGTGGCCTCCAGCTGTCCGGATTTCGGGTCCACTCCAAGCGGTCTTTACTTTCTTCAGCTTGGCGGCGAATGGCCCACTGACGACGGAATAGGTCGGCACCAGTGTCGACGAGAGCGGTGACGTTGTGACCGTCGATGAGAACGTCAAGGTCGCTAGTCCGTCGTCTTGCGTTGCGGTTAGCTCGCGGCGTCGGGTCACGGCTGCGTCGATTTGTTGCGCTGCTTCCATCATGCTGCGTCGTCAGATCTAGCTCGGTCCGCAAGGTTTCGTCGGCAGGGCTCTGTCTGCTTCGCGTCGTGGTCAGCAGGTTTCGTCGCGGCGTCATCGTCGGCGTCGGCGGAGGATCTTCGGTAGTTCGACGTACAGCAACCGCACCTCCATCGGTTGCTGCCCTTAGTTTTCCGGGTAAGGGCTCGGAGATCGGCCCCGAGCCGGACTGGTGTACTGCCTGCGATGCGGTGAGGTGTAGCGGCCTGGCGACGGCGAACGGGAAGGTCGTCGGGGTGTCCACTGCGCTCCTGTGAGGTAGTCGGCGATGTCACGAGGTCGTTCGCCCGGCTGCGGACGCGGCGCGTTTACGGCGAAACCACGCAGTCCCATCTCCCGGTACTGGCAGCGGCGGTGCGTGTGCCCGGCTTCACCGCAGTGGTAGCATAGGGGGCGGTGGTCAGGGGCGCGCCAAACATCGGTCTTCCTCGGAGGGTAGCGCTGGCTGGCAGGTGGCCGGTATGGCGCCGGTGGTGGTGGGGGCAGTGTCTGGCGGCGGAACTGCGGCGGTGCGAAGTCTTCACGTGGGCGCGACGGGGGGAGCGTTACGCCGCGCTGCAGCAGCGTAGCTCATCGCTTGTGGCTCGCGCTGCACTGGTTCAGGTGCGCCCAGAACTTGCCGGATTTCCTGGCGCACGACGCCGGCGATCGGCTGCTCCTGAGGCTGCGAAGTTGGCAACAATTTGCGCAGCTCCTCCCGAACGATTGCTCGGATGGTGTCGCGCAGGTCGTCGGGATGCAGTGCTTGAACCTCCCCGTGGGTCGTCGAGGGAATGCGGCGGTTGTACTGGCTAGTACGCATCTCCAGCGCCTTCTCGATCGTCGTAGCCTCCGAGACAAATTCCGTGACTGTCTTTGGTGGGTTGCGTACAAGGCCGGCAAACAGGTCTTGCTTAACCCCACGCATCAAGAAGCGAACCTTCTTTTCTTCGGACATGGTTGGGTCAGCGTGGCCGAAGAGTCGGGTCATTTCCTCCGCGAAAATGGCACTCGCGCAAATCTCGACTGGTCTGCGTTTGGGATCAATACGAGAAACGGGAATATTGCCACGCGCGCTTCTTATTTTCACTTTTGCTGTATTCGGTTTTCGCCCACAAAGACTGTCAGCAATGCTCAGCGCAAACCGCGCCTCATTGTTCGAGAAGCTTCGCGATTATTGTAGATCGTTTTGTTAAGATTGCGCACAAGACGCGAACACACGAGCTTATTTCAGAACTTGCGCGACATCCAGTGATAAGGCTGGAATATTCGATGAAACACGTATAAATGCCGACGCGCTTCACCGCTTGTCAGTTTTTCGACGGCCGACGCTCTGTTCGCCGATATCGGTGTACAGCGTGCATTGCTTGCTGTAATTTGACTTTCAGTTTCCCGGCCACAAGTTCGGCCAAATAAAGAGCTTCAACTTGGAAACGCTGACTGCTGACTTCGTCGACGTCACGACCACGTGACAATATAGTATACCGGCGTCAAATGAAACGCGAACAGCGGAAGTATTAGCAATGGTCTGGTGCGCGCCGTCCAGTCATCACCGTTGACATGCGCAGTGCTGCCTAACAGAACTGATGCGCGCCTATCAATGGTGATGACTGGACGGCGCGCACTATACGATTTCTGATATACTTGCCGCTGTTCGCGTTTTTTTTTTATTTGCGACATAGACTTGCCCTTAAGGCATAATATTTGTTGTGTATATCTGCTGTATTAAATGTGCGCCGTTAGGCCGGTGTTGTGTATGAAGTGAAGCAGTGTCTTGTGGAATGTGTTGTCGTGTATCCATCGGTTATAACTGTTTGTGTCTCTGTAGCGAAGGCCGGCTTGCAGGAGATGACGGGAGCGTTCCGGCTGCAACCCTTGGCACGTCCATATCAGATGGTATGCATCTGCTTCCTTCACCGGAACACAACAGTACGGGCATGTATCACCCACTGGTAAATGCGACCAGTTCCACGCTGAGATAAGAGCCGGTGTAAGGGCCACCCCTGCCCGAAGCCTCCTAAGCACGACTTCCTCCGCCCTAGTAAGATGAAGGGGGAGAGAGCAGACACACGGTGGGATAAGAGCGCGTGTATCCTGCCGGAGAACATTTTTACGGGCACGGAGTGAGTTTAGGGGTTGAGGTGGAAGGGGTATAGATGGAAGGTCTATATTAGGAGGGCAGTGTGCCTGTTGATCGGCAGCAATATTGTGAGGGTTCGCAGCATGGCCTTGAATCCAGTGTACCCTGACGCAAGTGGCTGTATTGCGGTTGATTTTGTGTATCGCCTCGCAGATTTCCATGGCCTTGTGAACTTTCTTGAGTTCCTGGATAGCCGCTAAAGAATCGGTGAATACGTCAAGTTGCTTAATTGCAGGCAGCTTAGAGGTGACATCCCGCACTGCGTCATGGATGGCTTGAAGTTCCATTACAAGAGGAGTGGCTTCCGTAGATAGATAATGCTGGTGACCACTGATGAAGTTATGCGTAGTACTTAGGAATGATGTCCTCCCGCCGTCTTGTAGGATAGCAGCATCTGTATAGACTATGCAGGTATTAGCGGAAGGTGCTTCGATGATATAGCGTTCATCAATAATACCTGACGTATCGCTGCGCCGTAACTTTGTTGTCTTATTAGATGTGATGGTTGTGAATTCCCAGGGAGGCATTGTATCGGGCTGGTTGTCAATTCGAGAGCCGCGTTGAAAGTGAGCATGCAACGCAGCAACAACCGGAACAAGTTGCTTTTTTATTTCACGCGCTTTTTCTCTTTGTGAAATTAGCTCTGCAATTGTGTTAAGCTGGGCGTGCTCCTGTAAAGTTGTTATCGGAGTGATGCGGGGTAACGCTGTTATTGTGCGCATTGCATCACGGTTAATAGTCTCCAACTGTGCCAGCTGTGCCAAAGTTAACCGTTGAAATTGCGCCTGCTTTATAATTCTTGGATGCAGAACTGTGCGTACGAGCCGTCGAGCTACATCAGTTCGAGCACCAGCTGCTTTTGATGCAATGCGGCGAATCAGATGAAGTGTTTTTGAGGAAGTCTGCCTGACTTTGCGGAGCCAGTGCGCACCACTGCCAGACCGGTGAATGTCAAGACCCAGTATGCGAACTTCCGAAGCCTCAGGAATTGTCACTGCACCGAGTGTAAATGTAAAGGGGCACTGCGTGATCTTTCTGCGTCCTGCCTTGTTAGCCACCACAACATAGCTTGATTTTTGGGCGGAAATGTCCAACCCTGCGTTCCGAGTGTAGTTATCAAGTACATCAAGGGCTTCCTGAAGCTGTTGAGCTTGTCTTGAGATGTCTTTATGCACAGACCACACAGTCACATCATCAGCATATATTAGAAACTTCACGTCTGGAATCCGGTGTAGTTGCCAAGCTAGAGGTATTAACGCAACGTTGAACAGGAGAGGAGCCAAAACGGAACCTTGTGGGACGCCTCTGTTGGACGTGAAGCAACCTTCTGGCTTTCCATCTACTCTTATAGCAAATGTGCGGTTGTGAAGGAAAGAGTAGATAAATCTTATGACTCGCGGCGGAAGTCCCAGCTCGATGAGGTTCGAAATAATGACTTCATGGTCTATATTGTCATAGGCTTTCGTTATGTCGGTTGCTACAACCGTACGTACTGCGTGGCGAAACTTGCAAAATGTCGTCCGACAAGATAGAAAGTCAATCTTCAGTCCCCAAATGAGAACGGAATCCAATTTGAGCCGGATGGTATTTATTCTGTCGTTCAAGCCACCAGGAAATACGTGTAGCCAACATCTTTTCAGCGAGCTTGCATACGGTCGCAGTCAGTGAAATTGGGCGTAAAGCTTGCAGGTTATTTGGAGACTTTCCTGGTTTTGGAATCGGGACAACAAGTGAATGTTTCCAATCAGACGGGACGTCCCCAGTCTCCCATACTCTATTAATAGCCCTGCAGAAGTGCGCCAAGAGCTTCACCTTCCATGTTCTTGAAAACTTCGTAAGGAATGCCGTCGGGACCAGGTGTTGTTCCTTTGTGCGAAGTTTCAATCGCTGCTATCAGTTCGGCCATGGTGAAAGGACTGGATATATCCGAAGTGGCACTATGGTCAGACTCGTCGATTTCGGGTCAGTTTATATATGATGCGCTGTCATATTTCGGGAAAAATGCTCTTGCAGCCTGCTCTGCAAATTCCTGTGGCGTACTTTGCATCGCTAACCTAACGCTTGCTGCCGGGTCAGGTTGCTTGGGACCACGTTCCATCGACCGGAACGTACGCCAAAGTGCTCTGTTTCCCATGCCAGATCCAAGTTTTTCACACCACTCATGCCACCGTCGTCGCGAAAGCTGCTTTTCGTGTCGACGCGCCTTTGCTGCTATATGATTAGCACGTGCACGGCTACCTGGTACATCTGGATTCCTCGACGCATACACTTCTGCCTGACGTCGCTTTGCCCAAAGTTGCAAAAGAGCGAGAATCCGGTTGAGGTTGTCCTTCGTCAACGGTGGTCACGATTGTGTTACTGCGGAGCAGTTCTTGTAAAGCGGGAAGAATTTCCGAGGGCTCTGTGGGTACTTTATCAATCGATGATTCCCGAAATTTATCCCAATGCGTGATTGTTACTCGTCGTCGAATTTTCTTTATGCATCTTCTTTGTAAACCAATTATGATTGGCATATGATCACTGCCCCATGTATCCGGCTCCACCCGCCACTGCGGCGTTCCAGGACCCAACCACCACGTGAGATCTGGGGCGTGCGTTCTAGATAGTGTGCTTACAGAACAGGTAGACACAGCGTGATGGTTCAACAGTGTAAACGTGGCATCAGTCATTATGCTTTTTACTTGGCATCCTCTTCGGGAGTTGTACTTATACCCCCAATCTGTATGTGGAGCATTGAAATCTCCACTTACGAGAATAGGAATCCCCGGGTACTTGGAACGTAGATGCGCTATCCATCCCAAGTTCAAACGTGTGCGCTGTGGTCTGGCATAGAAAGACACTAGAATGACAGGAGTCTTCAATGGTCGTGTCAGGACACCGACAACTTCTTGACTCTCACTACACCATGGTTCCATATTAATCACCGTATGAGGAATATGCGATGACACATATACTGCGGCTTTTCCCGGAGCTGAAGCCATTGTCGTAGCACGTCTATCTCTAATAGACGGGTAATGATACCCATTAAAATCATGCAGGGAGCAGAGCTTATTGTGCTCTTGAAGAAGTAGTGCCCATACATGTAGCTTGTTGTATTGAAGCCTGGTTTTAATTTCTCCTAACTTGGAGCTTAAGCCTCGACAATTCCACTGTAGAATTCCACCCTGTGTCAGCTGCTGCAGAGAGTTAGCCATGATGCAAGCAATCCTGTATAAGTAACGTTAATTGAGCAAGTTGATCTAATACTGCTGTCCAAACAGCTTGGTTGACCTGTTGTGCTGGGCGGGTTGCAGGTGTACCTGGGGAATTCGCACTCAGGGAGTTGCTGCGTGTAGGTACTGTTTTCTGACACCGCAGAATTACCAAATTCTTTATGTTTGCGTAGGTCTCTCAATCTCTCTGGCCAGTGCATCAATCCGAGCGTCAATGTCATCATGGGCATCATCCGATTCAAGCGGTGTATCAGCTAACTTTTGCTGCTTAGTCTGGGACTGTTTCCCACGTTTAAGCACAGAAGAGTACAGTTGTATCTCTGGGCCTTGTGTTTCTTCTGCCGTGAGCACCTCCGGCTCTTCAGCAAGAACTTCAAAGCGATTGTTAGTCCTTACTGTATTGTTTTTCGGTATAGCCTTTCGTAGTCTTGCTGTGGCCTTCTGTTTAGTCGGACAGTTTATGCTTGTCATGTCATGCTCATCAGATTTACATAGGCCACATCGATATCGTGGTTCACCCTCTGGTGTGAGTCTTTCTGGGTCAATAGTACGCTGTGGGCAAAATGCCTGCATGTGTCCACGTTGAAAGCAACGGTAACAGAAAATTGCCCGAGGGAGGTAGGGTTTAGGACACAATAAACACCCATAGTAGTAAAATTTGTCCGGGATACAGTGGGGGGCCCTGTACCGTTACTAAGCAAGTGAGACTTTTGCCCATGAATCTGGCTGCGAGAACCTTGTGCTTCGTGGAAGTCAATTCGCGACATATTATCTCAGGAGAGTCTTCCGGGTCAATGCCATAAACAACACACCTCTGTATATTAGGACCTGATGCAAAGTAGCACTGCACAGGTAGCTGCCGATCTTCTGACAGTGGTATAGATGTTAAAGTGCATATTTTCTGCACATCATTGAGAGATGCCAAGTGCACAGTAATCGTGTTGGTCGATTTATATGCTGCGAACCCTCTGTATCCCTTGGTTTCAAGAGCATGGTCAATGACCCTTTTGCACATGTTTTGTGGGCACTGAAGTTATGTCGTAGCATGAAAGGGGGGCGGATCTGAACTCGGTAGGATTGGGAAGGAGAGGGCGTTGGGTAAGACTGACAAGGGGAGGGCGTGGATGCATTATCTGGGGTGGCCCTTACCTTTTTTGCCGGTTGCTCCGATGCGATGACATCTTGTGGAAGAACGTTGACAGGAGGACCTCGCTTTGCTGTGTTCACAGGACCGCCAGAAGACTGCACGTCCATAGCGTCACTATTGTCCGCCGACACGACCACCGTTTGGCTCGCACTCTCACCATGAAGCGGACTGTCCTTGGGCGTTGCACCTTGTGTCTTCGAACTGTTGTCTGCACGTTGCTGCTGCATAGTTGGCGCGGATGAGGTCACGCGCGACAGTCCAGTAGAAGGCAAAGATGAAACACACACATCTGCCACCAGCACGTCTTCTTCGTCGGGCGAGTACGGCCGCACGGCCGCACTAGGCCTAAACCGCAGCCTTGCGTGTTTACAGTCGATGAGTCCAGCAGGATCAGCAGGACAGGGCAAAGGAAGGTCCTCACTGGAGTCCTCAGGTCCCCATAAGCTTCCGAGAAGCTTCCTATCCGGCATACGGTCGAGATTTTCGTTGCTGTCGAGCAATTTCTAATGAAGCCAAAGAAACCACGTCTGCGTTGAAACGTCGTCGTCTTCTTCGTCTTCCTGTTCGCGTACATGTATCCCTCAGTACATGTATCCCTCAGTTTTTCGCAATTTGCTCGCTTGTTAAAGCTCAGTTCATGTATCCCTCAGTTTTTCGCAATTTGCTCGCTTGTTAAAGCTCAGTTCACAGCAATAATGGCCTAAATGTGATCGTAATAGGATAATATGCCATGGCAGTTCTACTTCCTGTATCTCTTTATAGCTATTGTGCATGAGGCCCGCTACTGGAGACGCGGGCGCTGCAGTCGACATGCTACGACATTACGATTACGTGATACCACCCTGCTTCACGGAACCTTGCTCTAAAGACGGGAAGCCGTCGGCCCTAGCGCTTTTTTTTTACCTGAGTTTGCCCCTTCAACCAGCCTCGTTTCACAACCAGTTCATGGGCACTGGCATCTAGAAACAAAAAGAACTTGGAAAGGGTGACCTATGGTTTTGGTGGTGCTGTGTGCCAAAATTAGTGCACCGCGCCACGATTGGTGCAACGCGCACGCAAAAGAGCAGGGTGTAATTTCATATTTACGGTTTTACTCCAAGAATAACGAACATGGCGACGCATGGCTGATAAAGCTAGCTTGAAAGAGGCAATGAGTCGAAGTCCCGCGCACGATTTTGCAGCAAGCACTTCCGAGAAGGCGATTTTGTCTGCGGACTAGGAACGCAAGTGTTAATTTGGTGAGTGACAGTGAGTTCCCACGGGACACCTTCCTCTACACGTGAAGATGCCCTCACCTCGAAGTCTTCTCAAAAATTACCGCGGGGACGCCATTCCTATCAGTCAACCCCATCCTACGCGCGCTGATCGGGAAAAATGTCGTGGGGAAGGTACCGATACACAGAGAAAAATGAGAAGGGTTGACGCAATTTGATGGAAGAAAGCAGTCTCTGACTAGTTTCTGATTTGAAAAAGATAAGAAAGAAACATTGCAGGGAAGCCCATAATTAGTTGTTTCATTTCGTCATTTCATCCCGACGGCTGCCGATGAAAGCTTGCCGTAAGCTTGGAGGCTGACATGTCTGATGAGTTGGTAAAGAGCTTCTCGATCGCAACCCTTCAGCAACAACACCGTGGGCAGCGCTTCCCTTTCAGATTTTCACTAGGGTTATATAAGTGTGGAAGAACCAAGGTGGTTTGGGCTGTGGGTTTCGGCTTTGCTGCGTCCCGTCCGTAGTTAAAGCAAGCACGACGGAGGCTTCAGGTCAAAACAAACAACAACAATTTATTAAACTAAACGCGCCATACGGCAGGGTCCGGCCAGGAACTCTCGGCGGCCACGGTTCACGGCCAGCAGCAACCGGCCAGCGCGGGTGGCAGCATCCGTCCTTCTCGGCAGTCAAGTCACCTCTCCCCGTGGGCAGCGCGCAGGCTGCCGCTTTTGAAGAGCGCAGGTGGGCCACGCGCACCGCCACTGCGCAACACGTGGCGCTATCTCTGGATAGCCTGTGCGCGTGGTTCCCACACATCCACCCCCTCAAGAAGGCGTGGTGGGGACCGGAGGACGGCTCCTAATGTCCGGCCGCTGGGACCCTATACCATAGTGAGGACAAAAAAAAACCAATAAACGTTTTGCCTCACGCCACCAATCCCGCGCAGGACAACGAGGCGAACGGCACATCAGTGTATTTTGGAGGGAAAAAAAGCAAGCACAGGTGAAGAGAAATGCGTCATCTTCCCGAAACCCTCTTTTTTACCGAGGACGCAGGTTATACCACTTGCTTGACGGTGCCGGTGTCTGGGTGGCCAAGCTCTGGTGAGGGGTGTCTGGATCCAGAGCAGCTGCATCTTGTCGTGCATAAAAAGGTTTTAGATCGGAGACATGAATAGGGCCACACACTTGATTAGTCAAGCAATCTGTCAACATGTACGACAGCCTGGATTTCTGGGTGATTTTATATGGTTCGTCCCACCTGTTTGCTAGGGAAGCTGCAAACCCTTTCGAGGCGTCGCTGAGGGGGGTGTGTCCGTTTCAACACCAGGTCCCCAACATCAAAGCTAATGTTCTGCCGACGTTTATTATATTGCCCTGTCTGCTCCATGCGCGATACATCCAGGTGCTGCCTGGCTTGTTGTACAGCGTCGGTCAGCCTATGCCTCAAGTCACCTGCAAACTTTGCATAAGGTCTCGGAGAAGCGTTCGCACATGTCAAAAGCACTGTCCTGCGGGAAACTCATTTCTTTGCCCAGATTAAGTTGCGCAGGAGTGAACCCTGTTGAGCGATTCACTGTCGTTCTAGTTGCAAACGCAATTTCTGCCAGTTTCAGATCCCAGTCTTTGTGACGCTCAGTATGCGCGACAAGCATAGATTTGAGATTGCGGTTTACCCTTTCCGTGATGTTAGCTTGCGGGTGATAGACAGACGTGCGCTTGTGACGAATTCCCAGGGCGTCACAGGAATCCGTGAACACCTTGCTGGTGAAGTACGTCGCGTTGTCCGTTATCAGCTGAGCAGGGAATCCGAACCTCGTGAAGGTATCGAGAAGGCAGTCCCACACGTTCTGCGAAGTGAGCTTGCGCAAAGGAAACAATTCGACCCATTTCGTGAAATGGTCAGTCACCACAAGGAGATACTGATTTCGCCGCGGGCTCATGGGAAACGGACCCATTACGTCACACGCTACTATTTGTGCCATGGTGACGTACTCTCAACTGACTGCATTGTTCCTAGTGGTAAGCCACCACGTGGTTTCGCCTTTTGACAAACAGAACACGAACGCGCGTAGCGTAATACATCCTGTTTCATGCCTGGCCAAGTTACCGTACGACACAGTTTCTCGTAAGTTTTCTGCCCTGAAGAGTGACCAGCTAAAGCACTGTCATGGTAGTACGCTATGAAAGATTTGCGAAGTTTGCGAGGGATAACAACTCGAAACGGCGATTCCACATTACCATCGTCAACCTGGGGAAAGTACCGGAACAGGAGGCCTCCTTCTCCGAGCAGTTAGCAGTCAGTTTCCTCGTCGCTTCCTGTGTCAGCTGGATCACGAGCCGCCAGCTTTTCTGACACTTTACGACAGAGGCCATCGCTCTGTTGTGCTGCAAAAAGCTCCTGTTTGGTCACCAAAGTACCCCAACGGGACTGCATGGTTTCAGGTTGTGTCGTGACCACACACACTGTTTCCGGCTCGACCTGGGTTTCAATAGACAACGGCGCACGTGAAAGTGCGTCAGCAACTGTGTTAGTGCTACCCTTCTTGTACTCAATGACGTAGTCGTAGCGCTGCAAGGTCAGCGCCCACCGGGCCAATCGGCCAGAGGGATTAGGTAACCGTTTCAGCCAAGACAGCGCTTGATGATCAGTCTGAATAACAAACTGAGTCCCATCCAAAAACATGTCGAAGTTCTTTAATGCAAAAATGATGGCCACGCATTCCTTCTCTGTTACCGAGTAGTTGCGTTGCGCACCGGTCAAAGTGTGGCTTGCGAAAGCAACGGGCCTCAGAGCGCCTGCGCATTCCTGTGAAAGTACTGCGCCAAGGCCATAATCGCTGACATCGGTCTGTAACACAAAATGCTTGTTAAGATCTGGCAGCTGAAGGGAGGCGTTACAGGTAATCGTTTTCAAAAGCATGTCGAAAGCTGTTTGTTGCTCACTGCTCCAGAGCCATTTCGCGCCTTTCTTCAGCAGCTGTGTTAGTGGTCGAGAGATGTCGGCGCACTATGCAATGAAATCACGATAAAAAGCAATCATTCCCAGAAACGTTTGCAAACTTTTAGTATTTCGTGGCGGAGGAAAAGCCGCAATTGCTCGGAGCTTATCTGGGTTTGGTTTTAGTACGCCATTGTCGACAACAAACCCAAGCAGGTTGATCTTGTTAGTGGCGAGCTGCAGTTTACCGGGATGGATTGTTAGACCGGCTGCTGACATGCGCTGTAGAACCGCATGCAAGTGTTGAAGATGCTCTTCAAACGTGCGCGAAAACACCGTCACATCATCAAGATACCAAAGTGCATAATTAAACTTTGCATCACCCAAGACCATATCCATCATGCGCTGATAGGAACTTGGACTATTGGAAAGACCAAAAGGCATGCGCACAAACTCAAACAAGCCTCTATGGCATGTGAATGCCGTTTTTGGGACATCATCAGGGTGAACCTCGATTTGCAGATACCCACGAGAGCAGTCGATAGTGGTGAAGAACTTTGCGTTTCCCAGCGCATAGGTTATGCTCGATATTGCCGGCAAAGGGTAGGAGTCTCTCACCGTGACCGCGTTGAGCTTTCGGTAGTCCACACAAAGACGTGCAGTACCGTCTTTCTTTGGTGCCAGCACCACCGGGAAGGCCCATGGACTCTCGGAGGGTCGTACAGCTCCCGTGTCAATCATCTCGTCCAAGGCTCTATCCAGAAGGGCTCGCTTGTGCTGGCCAGCGGTCTCGGGTTACACCGCCAAGGCTGGGCGTCGCCAGTATTGATGCGATGCACTAGAACATCAGTCTTGCCAGGACGCTCTGTGAACATTTCCGAGAACGGTGTCAGCACGGCCTCCAGCTGGTTCCGCTGGTGGTTTGTTCCCTTGAAGTCGCTGAGGGATTGAATGACTGCTGACGGCAGCGTGGTGTACATGGCTGCCACGCCTTCCGTGTTTCCTGGTATAGGCACGGAGTCTGTTTTCTCCGCAAAGGGTGTTGTCTCTGACTGTCCATGAAGGCGGTAGCCTCTTCGCGGAAAGTCGAGCGTGAATCCCTCGTCTGCAAGAAAATCTCGGCCGAGAAGCATTGGCACTGATAGGCCAGGCAAACAAACAAATCGCTGGCGCTTCGTTTTCCCGTTAAAACTTATCCGTAAGCGAACACAAGCTTCGGCGCTTGATACGTGGTTCGATGCCATTCGCAATTGAACATTTGCGTTACGAAGCTTCAACTTTTTAGCGTTACACTGTTCCAGCAACGCGTCACCGATTAAAGAGATTCCTGAACCAGAATCAAGGAGTGCAGGTACGATAATGCCCAGCGCTTTAACATTCATCGTCGGTTCTGGAGACTGCACCTGCGCTATGCGGCAAACAGAGGGAACGATGACTGACTCACCAGCTTGTTGTTCCTCGTCTGCACGTACCAGACAGCGTTCCATGCTCCTGGCATTTATGGCCGTGGACTGCGACACACTGCCAGTGTTTAATGTCGCCGGCCGAAGCAGTTTCCCGAACGTCCTGCATTCGCGCTGGGGCGCGCAATGCACTGCCGCCTGACATGACCAGTTTGACCGCACTGGTAGCATACGACTTGCGCATGTCTGCGTTGGCCAGTTAGCCTATCACTGAAATCACGCCTTTCGGCGGAGTGGCCCCCGGAGTGCCCATAACAGGAGCGCCTGTCGCAGTCGGCTCGCGGAGGACTTGTGAACCCGGCGTATCGGGACTGGGGGGTCCGACCGACTATGCTCTTGTACGGCTCGAGTAAGGAGCGAGCGCTCTGCACTATGACGCTGCTCCGCGGACACTTGCTCCCAGGAACAGCTGACCCCTGATACGGTATTGAATGGGGCCCCGCGCCGCCCTTGCTCATACGCGAAGGGGTCCAGGGCGCGGGAGGAGACAGCCGTGAATGCGCCTGGGCTCGTCAGGTCGCATGAGGGACTGGCAACGGGGGAGCGCCAAGCCAGTGACGGCTCAACAGCAGATTGCGGCGCTGGCGGCGGAGCGTAAGTGCTCTCAGCTAATAGGGCGTCTTGTACACCGCGGGCCTCCCGTGCGAGATGCTCAAGGGTTTCGAATGTGCGCCCGTAAAGAAATGGCCTGAATCTGGGATGACTCTGTCGAATGACCCGAGCTACTTTGTCCCTTTCCGAAGCAGTCGGCGCTGCTCGGCGATGCAGTTCCTGCATCGTCCGGACGTACTCGAGCAAACTTTCGTCCGGATGCTGTGTTCTCAATTCGAGCTCACGCTGGACTCGCAGCTCGTACCCAGGGGGGCAGAAATTCCTCTCGGAAGCGCTTTTCAAAATCTGCCCAAGTGGTGAAAGGCGATTGTAGCCTCCACCACCGTCCTGCGGCATCCCGTAAAGCCAACGGCAGGATTCGAGCCATCACGTACGCTTCCGAGGCGCCAGTAGCTCTGGCATAGCTGACTACTTCATCAAGGAAGTCAGACACTGATTTCGGGTCGTCGTAGCCCGCAAACGTGGGTAGCTCGACGCGAGGTCGGAGCTGTGGCTCGCTTACCTTCTGTGGTATTACGTCCAGACTGGTCACGCGGTCCATGACCGTGTTGCACAACTCAGCGACACGCTGAAATGTGTGCAGCTGCTGTTCCAGCAGCTCGTCAGCCGGCTGGGGAGATGAATCCTTCTTGCCGCCGGTAGGCAAGCTCGTCCCGGACCGCAGCTGCTTCCCGTCTGCCTGCGCCATTGGAAGAAAAAAAATCCGCGCAACAAAAGAACACACACTAGAACGCGCTACACGAAAGCTTCTCGAACAAAACAAAGGACCGGACCTACGTCCACCGTGCTGTTCCTACGGGCGAGAGCAAAAACCACGTTGGGCGCCATCTGTGGGTTTCGGCTTTGCTGCGTCCCGTCCGTAGTTAAAGCAAGGACGACGGAGGCTTCAGGTCAAAACAAACAACAACAATTTATTAAACTAAACGCGCCATACGGCAGGGTCCGGCCAGGAACTCTCGGCGACCACGGTTCACGGCCAGCAGCAACCGGCCAGCGCGGGTGGCAGCCTCCGTCCTTCTCGGCAGTCAAGTCACCTCTCCCCGTGGGCAGCGCGCAGGCTGCCGCTTTTGAAGAGCGCAGGTGGGCCACGCGCACCGCCACTGCGCAACACGTGGCGCTATCTCTGGATAGCCGGTGCGCGTGGTTCCCACAGGGCCTAACCAGAAGAAAACGAACGTTTCAAGCGATAAGTTCAGTGGCGAGGCTAGAAGGAGGTTTGGGAGGTTCAACCTCCCACCGCGCCAATAGTATTACATTTTGTATATGTATATATATGCGAACACATACAAACACATGCCAGATCACAAATAAACAGGAGTCAGAACCCCAGAAAGAAAAATCACAGCATATCCACGGAGTGAATGATGATGAGTGGACGAAGCTCCGGAGGTTCATCGGTAAACCGTGAATCTTCCGTGAAATTCGCCCAGTACATCATCAAAGACGTGACAAACACTGTGTGTATATATACAAGAAACTTATATTTTATTCGTGAGCCGTGATTTTCCGTTTTGTTTTCGTTTCTTCGTTGGTCGTGGTTATACCCTTTACATAAGCCGTGGCTTCCGTTCCCCCTTCATTATAACGCCTTTATGGTCGGTGAAATGGAGGGAGAGCGGTTCCTGGATGGGTCGTAGTCGAAAGTTTGCAAAGACGAGATCGATGCAGGTTCCTTGGATGGTGGGTGGTTGCATGTGGTCAAACGATATGCATGTGAGACCATATCGCGATGCCATGTGTTGTATGGCATCGCGATCATCATCGTCATCAGCGTCATCATCGTCATCAGAGTCATCGTTATGACGCATAGTGGGTACATTCCATGTGCTGTGCCGTGATGGCAGCGTCATCGTCATCGCACAGGGGTGGCTACGACGACGACGACAACGCAGGACGACGCCGGACTAGCCTACGCCCGAAGGAGTTTCGCCCCTAAAAATGTTTTTGTCTACGACCCAGGATAGGTACTTTCACGGTAAAAATGGTGCTTATGTGGAAACAGGCTTACACCGACCTATTTATCTTATTGCTTTTAATGGGACTGAATATGAGCAAGGAGCCACATGCTCCTTGTTCATATGAGCCACAGGTTCCCAGAAGCCCAGAAGAGTGTGTTTCGTTTGTTGAAGGAAAGGAGCACCATTTAACCAGTCAAATGAGTTTCTAGCCTCACGGGTGGTACCAGGAGAGAAGAAGGCGAGGAAGTGGGTGTTGGAACAGTGTGGTGGCATGCCCCCCACTGGTTTTGAAACTGTAGGGGCGACCTTTACACGGGGCGCGGCCGCTAGCGCCCCGTTTGGGTCCTCAGGATGTCCCCGAGCGCATGTTAGCCGGACTCGGCTCGGCGTCCCCCTCCCAAGTGGCGCCCAGGGCACTTGTACCCCCATGCCCCCCCCCCCCCCCTCCCCCCCACCTAGTTACGCCACTGTGTACATGGCGGAGGTTAATGTGATGGGTCGATAGCCGTCAGGGAGAGACTTGTCAACTCCTTTCTATTCCCTCGGTATGTTGCCAGACTGGATCGCAGAGTTGAGGGCGTCTCGCAAGTGCTCTCGAGTCTTCTTCCCCATTCGTTTCAATAGCAAGGGTGGAATTCCATCCAGCTGCTGATGCACCC
Organism: Rhipicephalus appendiculatus; assembly: GCA_030522465.1. Taxonomy (NCBI): domain Eukaryota; kingdom Metazoa; phylum Arthropoda; class Arachnida; order Ixodida; family Ixodidae; genus Rhipicephalus; species Rhipicephalus appendiculatus. The sequence continues at coordinate 23,233 of JALIZH010010403.1, read as the reverse complement.
GACAGCCGCTTGAGAGCACTGTGAAGCCCTCCTTCAGTGATACCATCGCAGTGTGCCATGTTAGGTGATTGAGGCCTCTCATCCAAGCCAACACTGTGCCCATATTGGGACCTGAGCTTGCTGGCCATATGTTCCGCGATGAAGTGGAGCCATGCTTCACCTCTGTACTCCCCATTTCGGGATCCTGAAAGTAGTCCGTCCATGGTTGGGCTGTCGACTTTTGGCCTTGTATGTGCCACCAGAATTTCTTCCCTCTCTCAACCAGCCTCTTTTATTTCCTTTAGTATCTTGCAGTCTATGGCTCTCATGCGGTCTTTAACCAAGGCAGACATCGATTTCTTGGCCCTCAAATAGCGAGCTCACAGGTCCTGGACCTCCGCCTCATCTGCACCAAGCCGCACCACAAATCTATGTTGTCGGCAGAGGTGCTTACGTGCAGCTAGGGCAGTCGCCACGTCGCTGTCCCACCATGCCTTCCTCTTCTGTCTTGGTGGGCCTCCCAAGGGTCTGTGTTCACTGCCCACTTTCCCAATCATGTTTTAGATGCGAAGCATCTTATGCTCGGGGCTCTGTCCGTCCCTCCCGCGTCCCGCGTCCCCCGTCCCCCGTCTCCCGTCCCGCGTCCCGCGTCCGGCCACTTTCAATAAGTAGGGAAGCACCCATTATGTGAACCAGAACACTGTAGTAATATGTAGCCCGCCAACAACTACTACAGTCATCAGAGTCATGGCCGAGAGCACAGAAAGGCTGCTTAGCAATGGCTCGGCAGGTGGTGTCTGTCGCCCAGGTTGACCCCATTCCTTGATCTTGCTTGCATGTGTTCGGGACTGGGGGGCTTAGTCCGTCCCTGCTTCCCGCGTCCCACACCACCACAGCGCATGCGCGTCTACTCCCCCCCCTCTCTCTCCTCTCTTACGCTAATCCCCTTTCTCTCCTCTAGGAATACTCCACTCTACGGAGCGGCCCCCGCGTCCCACACCCCCCACAGAGCATGCGCGTCCCCTCCCCTATCCTCTCCTACGCTCACCCCCTATCTCTACTCTACGGAGCGGCGTCCCACATCCCCACAGCGCATGCGCGTCCTCTCCCCCTTCTCCTCTAGGAATCCTCTACTTTACGGAGCGGCTCCGGTGTCCCACAGCGCATGCGCGTCCTCTCCCCCTCTCTCATGATGGTAAAGCGCTAAAGAAAACGGAGACTTATGAAGAAGACTTATGAAGATACAGCTACGCTCACACCCTTTCTCTACTCTAGGAGTCATCTACTCTACGAAGCGGCGCCCGCGTCCTACGCTCACACCCTTTCTCCTCTAGGAATCCTCTACTCTACAGAGCGGCGCCCGCGTCCCACATCCTCACAGCGCATGCGCGTCCTCTCCCCCCTCTCTCCTCTAGGAATCATCTACTCTACGGAGCGGCTACCGCGTCCCACAGCGCATGCACGTCTCCCCCCCCTCTCTCTCCTCTCCTACGGTCCCCCCCGTCCTCTCCTTTAGGAATCCTCTACGGAGCGACGCGTACGACAAGTGGTGTGACAGCTGCATACTCCGCTGGGGGGCGCAACGGTAGTTCCGTGGTAGGAAGATGACGGAGCGCGCGCGCCTCATTCTCTCTCCTGTGCAGCGCCGCGATGAGCGCCCGGACCGCTGCCGTGAAATGGATGCGGCGACGTTCCTCCCGCTCAAGCTAATTATCTCCCCGCTGCTTCGCATCCACACATGGTTCCCTTTAGCGGGAGATGGGGAATTTTTTTAGCCAGGTGTGGAAGTGATCAAAAGTTTCCATGTCCTTCTGGTCTGCCTCCTCTTCTATCCACCCTGCTACCTCCTCTATTTTGGCATCCGTAAGTGTCCGACAGCCAGTCCAGGAAGCCGGGTGGGGTAGGCCTGTGCTCCGAATCGCAATTTGATACTGTGATGGTCACTGCCTATGCTCTCCCCCTCCGTTCTCGTCCACGTTCATGTCGGTTAGCTGCGGGAGGAGGCTTGGCGAGATCAGGCAGTAGTCAATGCATGATGTATTGGCCCGTGCAGCCCAGGTTATTGTGCCTTGCATTTTTCGGTGGTGTTTACAATGATGAGCTCCATTTTCTCTACCCAGTCTAACAGGAGTTTTCCGGTTCTATCTGTGGCCCTACCGAGCTCCTCAATATGCGCGTTGAAGTCGCCGACAAGCAGTATTGGCAGATTAATGCGAAGGATGTCATTTTCCATGGCTGCCAATATTTCCACATTTTTGTCATAAGCACTTGGCTTGAAGCCCGGCAGGGTTGCCAGGTTGAAAGTGTAAATCGCCGTTGGACCACGGTTTGAGGGAACTCTGAATGTGTTCCAATCAGTGGCGCAAATCATGGGGGGGTCAGGGGTCCCTGACCCCCCTGTGTTCAGGCTGGGGGGGGACACCCCATGCAAGTGTCCCCCCTCGAGATTTATCTTCCAAATCTCATATTTGAATTTCATGACAGTCAAGGACAACGCACTCTCCGTAAAACCTACTCTGAAATCTGAAGCACTTTCATTGAACAGAAACTCAGTACTTCTAGCCGGTACACAAGATGGGGAATACCTTTATGCGTTAGCACAAAAAGTGGTGCAATTTTTATTGCATAATTTAACCCGAATGACGCAGCTGCAAAATGCTAGCGCCTGCCTATGAGTTGCTATTAAAAACTTCGCCATTCGATGTCGCTTACTATTGGATACTCAGTGCTATGTTTTGTGACCAGGCGCCGATGCTGATGGTTATAATAAGTATAATAATAATAATAATAATAATAATAATAATAATACTAATAATTATTATTATTATTATATTGAATGCATAATTTTAATTTTACATGATTAAAAAATAAAGCATATATATAAAAACAAAATGGCCGCCATTGCAAGATGTGTGTCCCCCCTTGTGGTCTTTATGGATTTACGCCACTGGTTCCAATGCTCACCGTCACGGTGAAAAAATAAGAGAGCTGTGTATAACCTAGAGAAGAAACTGACGCTGCGATCGTTGTACCACCATGGGAATGATGGGAAGCAGAGGATTCGGACTGGATAGCGTTAACTAGCGAACAGTCTACGAATCTTTCTCTACAGTTTCAGTTTCGTTCTTCGCGCAGCGTGGGTAGGGGGCTGCGTTGTAAAGCACTCAAGCAGTACCTTTGTTGTTCAAAGAGGCTGAAGACCGCTAGGTTTCTTGATTCGCTGCGACGTTGTAGCTTTATAGGTTGTATTTGACAGTTTTAGCAAAGTATCGTGCGCTCACTGCAGCGCTTGAATGAAACGTCCTATCCCATGAAACACAAAATAAGCTATTTCGCGTCTAAAAAACGTCTTGAATGGCTAGCCGAAAGAGCTAATAGGTGTCTTGGCCAAGACATTCTGTAGCCCCTTAGTCAAAAAAAGTTCAAGTGGTCCACTTAGAAAAATACCAATTGGCACCAATTGGTTTTCAACCAGATGAATTTTTGCCACCCATTGGGAACGTATCAATTACGTCCATTTGGTAAACCAATTCACATCCAATTGGTGAACCACTTGGGCAGAACTAGTGGCTAATATGGGATATTCATAATGCTTAGCGCTCTGGCAACACTGGGCGCGTCCGCCATGTTCTGTTGGGCACCGTCGCGGAAACGTCTGCTAGCGTCTCCATAAGGAGAGGCCACGGAGAGGCTGAACCGCTCTCGTTGGCGGAGCTTTCAGACCGAGAAAATACGGCGTTTCCTTTCGTCATCCAGCGCCGAACGGTCAGTGAACCTCACTGTGCTGCCAGTAATCGACGAGAACGCAATATCGGAGCTCTGCGCGCTTGAAAACTCATCCGGACGGCAGCTGCACGAGGCGCATTGCTTCGCAAAGCCGAACAGCTGTTCTCTAGTGGCGTGTGCTTCCGATCTGAGGTAGGAATTCAAGAAAAGTGTTCATTGCAGAGGAGATGCGGCTCGTAAGCTTCTCAGATGACCTTGCGCAGCAATACAGCTCCGTTGTATTTCCCACTGCGATTATAATAACACGGTTGAGATATCGAAACCCCGTTCTTTCTGCGCCACCTGTGCAACGCTGTGCTGCATTCCTCGACTCATTTCTTTTGCCACAGGTATCTCTACACCCTTCGCATTGTTTTTCGAAATAAACAAGGCATGGACATGTGCATGAGCGGTGCACCGCAAACCGAACAAAAATACTGATCGCGCGTTTCGACTGTATACGGAGAGAGCGTCCCGAGTAACGCTGTTTTAATACACACTGGTTGTTTATAATGCCTTGTGGTCGTAATCTTGAGAGACGCTCGACAAATTTCGTGGCTGACGGTTGTCCCGTCCGCGATGTCTTCTCTTCGACGACCGCTCGCAGATCGGGGTGCCGTCCGCGGACTTCTCTAACCGTCTTCCAATCTTTTACTTTTCTCTCAATCTTTACTTCTCTATATTTTTTTAATCCCTCCTTATCTCTTCCCTTTGAACCACTGCGGAGGTGTCGCACTTTGATGCACGCAGTTGCGGGGTGTCATGAGTAAGGAGATGGCCTATGGAAGACGAAGACGACGAAGTAGAACGAGAAGCTTGCGGAACAGGCACGAGCGCGTGCATGGAGTAGCACACGGCTAGACGCGCGTGACACGAGCCTTAATGAAAGCAGTTCGATGAGCTGGCATTGCTTGCGTGGCTACGATAGAAGAAGGTCGCATCGGCAGCTACGTTCTGTCGACGGGAGCAGCGGACGTTCGGTTCCGGAGGCCGTGATGCTGGCGCTCCATGGCGTGGCCGTTGACCTCGAAGACGCTCGGGCGAGGCTCCTCGGAGGTGCTGCACCACCTTGCGGCAGTTCCGGACGCATCCGTAGCAGTCCCCCTTCGAACGTCGGCCAGCAGCAATCCCTGGGACGCCACCTCGTCACTTCGAACAGGGGTCGAGCTCGTCCTTAGGCCTAACCGACGAGGACGCCCTGCCACGTCATCGACAGCGACCGGGAAACGGCTTACGGCAGCGCGGCTGGCCGTGATGCATCGGACTGACGATTGAAGAGGATCGTCGGCTACATCGAACCACGGACCCAACACAACGGAGGTTGGACTTACGGCGATGGATGGAACCAAGTAAGAGGGTTCCATTAGGGCTACGACCCGACGGCAGGGTCAAGGTGATCAGACTCCAGTTAGTGACTGTAGTTAGGTGTAGTGAAAAACTGATTATTCTAGTGTCAGTTTACTTTTGGAGATTTGTTTGTAGTTTGTAAGGTTTTCACTGTTGTTTTAGATGCGAAGCATCTTATGCTCAGGGCTGTGTCCGTCCTTCCCGCGTCCGGCGTCCCGCGTCCGGTCACTTTCATGAAGTAGGGAAGCAGCCACTATACGAACCAGAACACTGTAGTACATACAATAAGGCCGTCAACCACCATTACAGTCACAAGAGTGATGGCCGAGAGCACAGAGTGGCTGCTTAGCAATGGCTAGGCAGGTGGTGGGTACAAGCAAAGAATAACGCGCACCACCGGCGGTGTCTGTCGCCCACGTTGACTCCATTCCTTGACCTTGCTTGCATGTGCTTGTGGGGGGCTTTGTCCGCCCCTCCTTCCCCGTCCCACACCCCCTCTCTCTCTCCTTTCCTAGGCTCCCCACCTTTCTATCCTCTAGAAATCCTCTACTCTACGGAGCGGCGCCCGCGTCCCGTTGACTCCATTCCTTCATCTTGCTTGCATGTGCTTGCGGGGGCTTTGTCCGTCCCGCGTCCCACGCCCCCTCTCTTTCCTCTCCTACGCTCCCCACCTTCCTCTCCTCTAGGAATCCTCTACTCTACGGAGCTGCGCCCGCGTCCCGTTGACTTCATTCTTTGACCTTGCTTGCGGGGGGCTTTGTCCGTCCCTCCTTCCCGCATCCCACACCCCCCACAGCGCATGCGCGTCCCCTCCCCCTCTCTATCCTCTCCTACGCTCCCCCCTTTCTCTCCTATAGGAATGCTCTCCTCTACGGAGCGGCGCCCGTGTCCCACAACCCCACAGCGCATGCGCGTCCCCACTCCCTCTCCTACAGTCCCTCCGTCCTCTCTAGGAATACTCTACACTACGGAGCGGCGCGCACGACAGGTGGTGCGACAGCTGCATACTCCGCTGGGGGCGCCACGGTAGTTCCGCGGTGGCGACGTTTCTCCTGCTCAAGCCAGCCATCTCCCCGCTGCTTCGCATCCACACATGGTTCTCTTTAGCGGGAGATGGGGAAATTTTTTTTCCTTTTTACGGAGTGCCGCCCTATATGCAGCGATGGCGTAGAGGTAGAGCATCAGCTTCGCATGCAAGAGGTCCGTGGCTCGAATTCCGGTGCCGGACAATTCCCTACCGGATTAAAGGAGCACTGACACAAAAATTTTGCACCTTGTTTTTTTTGTTGCAATAGGTAGCTTACGACCCACTTATCACGGCTGGAAACCTCGTTTGCGCGAGTGCGCGACGGTTAGTTATTTACAGACGTTTTTAGAGCGCCCAGTCGCAGTTTCGGTTTCAAAGAGCACCGAGCTAGTCAGGAGCAGTTCCGGTAGCAAGATAAACGCAGCTGGCCACGTGACCACGCAGAACTGTGACGTAGGCGGCGCGCGCGAGAGCGGGCGCCGCCTACGTCAGGCACGGAGGAAGAAATCGCAGGTAGCGCAAGGGCACAACCAACAACCAGCCAACACAAAATCGTGACGTAGTTTGTTTACATTGCTACCGCGTTGATGTCGGCGTCGCGAGGGGCTCGCATCTCGCTCAGTCGTGCGGCATGCACTTTGAAATTGATTTTAAATATGTTCTAGGCTGTATTTGCCCTTGATATTTCGTAGGCGTTGCCTATGTCTCCACATACATCTATTTCACTCATTATCTCGCCTTCGAAATTTTGGGTCAGTGCTCCTTTAAAAAAATCCGTGTGATGACGAAGTTGCGTACAAAAATGCATGGGGTGCGGCCGCACTTGCGACCATATCCGGCAAAGCACTCCCTCGCCAGAGCAGGATTGGCCACCCTGGTGCAATACTTGGCCGCTACCTCCCACTTGAATACACCAATTTACCCTCGGCCCTCAGTCCCCAGCAGCTGCGAAGCAACTGACCAAGGCGGCGGTCAGACCTGCGACGCAGCGGAGGGTGCTAAGAATCTCTGGGTCCGGACAGGCCGCCATTGGAATCTGAACTTGGCTACGTTTAACGCTAGAACGTTATCGAGTGAGGCAGGTATAGCTGTGCTATTCGAGGAATTAGAGGGTGTTAAATGGGATGTAATAGGGCTCAGTGAGGTAGGAGGACACATGAGGCTTATACAGTGCTGAAGAACGGACACGTCCTATGCTATCGTGGCTTAGTTGACAGAAGAGAACTGGGGGGTGGGTTTCCTTATTCATAAAATTATAGCTGGCAATATAGAGGAATACTATAGCATTAGTCAGAGGGTGGCAAATATAGTAATTAAGCTTAATAAGAGGTACAAGATGAAGGTGGTACAGGCCTACGCACCTACATCCAGCCATGATGATCAATTGGTTGAACGCTTCTACGAAGCCGTAGAATCAGCAATGAGTAAGGTAAAGACACAGTATACTGTACTGATGGGCGACATTAATGCCAGGGTAGGCAAGAAGCAGGCTGGAGACCATGCAGAGGGGGAATATGGCATCGGCTCTAGAAACGCCAGAGGGGAGTTACTAGTAGAATTCGCAGAACGCAATAACTTACGGATCTTGAATGTCTTCTACGGAAAACGGGCTAACTGTAAGTGGACGTGGAGGAGTCCTAATAGGAAAACTACAAATGAAATAAACCTCATAATGTGTGCCCACCCGGGCATTGTACAGGATGTTGAAGTAGTTAACAAGATCCGATGCAGTGACCATAGAGTGGTAAGATCTCGAATTCACCTAGACTTGAGAAAGGAACGGCAGAAACTGATACGCAAGAAACCAATTAATGAGCTAGCGCTGAGAGGGAAAGTAGACAAAACAATTGGCGAGCCTGGCAGGCTCGCCAATTGTTTTGTCACGGATCTCAGGGGCGTATGCTTTGGAGACAGATTGAGAGGACGCTGGGTGGCACAGCAAACATGGTTTAATAACAACCAACGAAAAACTAAGAGAAAACACTCCGTAAAAAGAAAACAACTAACAGTGAAAACATTACAAACTACAAACAAACCTCCAAAAGTCAACTGACACTAGAATAATCAGTTTTTCAATACACCTAACTACAGTCACTAACTGCAGTCTGATCACCTTGACCCTGCCGTCAAGTCGTAGCCCTAATAGAACCCTCTTACTTGGTTCCATCCATCGCCGTAAGTCCAAACTCCGTTGTGTTGGGTCCGCGGTCGATGTAGCCGACGATCCTGTTCAATTGTCGCTCCGATGCATCACGGTCAGCCGCGCTGGCGTAAGCCGTTCCCGGTCGCTGACGATGACGTGGCAGGGCGTCCTCGTCGGTTAGGCCTTAGGACGAGCTCGACCCCTGTTCGAAGTGACGACGTGGCGTTCCGGGGATTGCTGCTGGCCGACGTTCGAAGGGGGACGGATGCGTCCGGAACTGCCGCAAGATGCCGCAGCACCTCCGAGGAGCCTCGCCCGATCGTCTTCGAGGTCAACGGCTACGCCACAGAGTGCCAGCGTCACGGCCTCCGGAACCGAACGTCCGCTGCTCCCGTCGACACAACGTAGCTGTCGATGCGACCTTCTTCTACCGTAGCCAAATGTTTTTCGCGCATGTCTGGTGCCACAAAATATCAGCTATCATTTTGCAGACTATGGCTGCACACATCAAAAGAACTACAACTTCTACAGAGCACTCTTTCCTCAATATACTCTCATATTAATCAACTATACTTTTTTGTAATACTCCCACAAAAATAGTACGTTGCTCTGTTTATAACTCTATCACTTTCAAAAAAAATCATTTTTGCCTCTTAGGCGGCTACTACTTTACAACCTGAATCCTAAATCTGCGCCATTTCACCTTCGGTATCTTTTTCACGTTTCTTTTTTCTGCGTCTACTCGCTGCATTTTTTTTTGGTACGTTTACTGCATGTGCCATCTCTCTGTCTATTCTCAATTATTGTTGCACACCTTTCCGAAAAGCCTTTTCTAGGCTTCGTCTCATCTCTGTGCTCAATGCTGGTTGCATGCACTACCCTCTTTGCGTCCAGACAATTATGATCTGTCGTCATCGCTTTCAAAGCTGTATTCTTTCGTCTCATAAATGGTTTCTCAACCTTCTCACTGTAATTCTTCAACGCTTCATCCTTTTTCTTCTCTTCCCTGAGCTTCATAGGGGTTATATCTATGTTCTTCATGGTTGCCACCTTCAAACTCATGGCTTTTGCTTTTCTCTTCACTGCCACTCTCGTCATTACTGCCAATGCCAGCCACTTGCGGTTGCACTTCTCGTAATATTTTGTGGCATGATTCTTTTTTACCACACTCCTTTTGTTCCACTACTCCACCACAGGGCGCATTCTGCTCCTCTACCGCGTTCTTGTTGTTCTCCCCGTTCATATCAGGCTCATCTACTTTCCTCATTCCTGGCACATTACCTAATATCACGTCATAAATGGGCTTCTCCAAGCACTTTGCTGTCAACCAGCCTGTGTAATATGGACTAGCAACTTTTATCCGAGCTTCTGGAAGCCTTCTCACCGAACTGTCCACCAAAATGACTGTTGTGTACTCTCCTATTAGATTTGCTTCGTCCACTAAGCTCCTTTTCCCGAAAACAATGTTTGTGCTCGTATCTCTCAAAACTTTCACCCTTTGTCCATGCACCTCTGCGTCTACCACTGGTAAACAATCTTGTGAGTAAAGTTTGATATCGTTCTTCTTTCCCGTCTTTTCTTTCTGCATCTGTTGCTCTTCTTTTATGCTAGCACTTTGGGAGTCCACTATACAGGCTACTTTGTCTGTAGTCCCAACTTCTTCCATGCTACCACCCTGGGAGTCTACTATACAGGCTACTTTGTCGGTAGTCCCTGACCTGCACTCATTTGCTCGGTGTCCCCCTCTATTGCACAACTGATACACTACTTGTGCCTGTGAACGCCCGTCTCCAGCTCGACAGTTCATAGCTCGGTGCCCAATGCGGTTACACAGGAAACACCTGAGTGGTCGCTGTGACATGTTAGGTACTCCTTGAAGCCTATACCCTTTGTTTCATCTTGTTTGGCTCTGGCAGCATGCTCATTGGTTTTCCCTAGGTTTATAAGCCCCTGGGCCTCCAAATACTGGTCGGCATGTTCTGCCACATCATCCTGTGAAACTACCTTTCGTTCTTTTAGGAAAACCCCTAATTTGTTACTACAGCAATTCAAAAATTGCTCCAGAACTATGCCATCACGCACGCCTTCATATGTTTTTTCCACATTTGCCATGTCCATCCACCTGTCAAAATAATTTGACAAGCGGCACACAAACTGCTTCGCTGTCTCGACATTCTCTGGCTTGCACCCACGAAACCGCTCCCGGAAGCCTTCCGCCGTCAACCTAAATCTTTGTAAGGGTGTTTTCTTGACCTTATCGTAATCCATGGAGTCGTCGGCGGGCATTCTACCGAGAAAACTTAAGGCTTCCCCGACCAGACACAGAATGAGTCCTGTTGCCCACTCTCTTCTTTCCCATCCTTGTCCCCTCGCAATTCGTTCAAATCTATGTAAATAGGCATCCAAGTCATCACGTATTTCGTCGAATGGAGCCATTAACTCTCTCGGGCATATGCGCGTGGTTCTGGGTGACTGCGAGCCCGAAGATGCCGATGTCACACACTGGTCATCGTGCGGCACTCCGTTTAGTTGTGTTAGTCTCAACTTTAACTCCAGCAGTTCCTTTTCCCGCTCAAACTCGCGCTCCTTTTCCTTATCGTGCTGTTTTTTTCCGCATTCTCAAAAAACATCAGTTTCCTCCTTGGTCATTCCAACCTCCTTACCTACTGCCGACAAACGCTCCTAATCCATCTCCGCACGCCCCGAGTATCAGTGACTGGGCAGGAAAAGAAATGATCGTGGGATCTTTTGATCCTGGCAGTTTCTGATCCTGGCAGGCTCGTCAATTGTTTGTTTTGTCACGGATCTCGGGGGCGTGTGCTTTGGAGACAGATTGAGAGGACGCTGGGCGGCACAGCATCATCATCATCATCAGCCCGACTACGTCCACTGCAGGGCAAAGGCCTCTCCCATAATCCGCCAATCAACCCGGTCCTGTGCTTTCTGCTGCCACGTTATACCTGCAAGCTTGAAAATCTCATCTGCCCACCTAATTTCTGTCTCCCCCCTCACGCGTTTGCCTTCTCTTGGAATCCAGTCAGTTACCCTTAATGACCAGATGTTATCCTGCCCTACGTGCTACGTGCCCGGCCCATGTCCATTTCTTCTTCTTGATTTCAATTATGATATCCTTAACTCCCGTTTGTTCCCTGGCCCATTCTGCTCTCTTCCTGTCTCTTAAGGTTACACCTATCATTTTCCTTTCCATTGCTGGCTGCGTCGTCCTCAATTTAAGTTGAATCCTCTTTGTAAGTCACCAGGTTTCTGCTCCGTAGGGAAGTACCGGTAAGATGCCGCTGTTATATACCTTCCTCTTGAGGGATACTGGTAGACTACCATTCATGATATGAGAATGCTTGCCGAATGTGCTACATCCCATCCTTATTCTTCTAGTTATCTCACTCTCATAATTCGGCTCCGTGGTTACTACCTGTTCTAAGTAGACGTATTCCTTCACAACTTCCAGTGACTCGCCACCTATCGCAAAGCGCTGTTCTCTGCCGAGATCTTCCACATTACTTTAGTTTTATGCATGCTGTAACGTGGTCGTGACGTTGACCGAGGCAGAGACGGCGTGTCCAAAATGAAGCTCTCTTTATTTGGCCGAACTTGTGGCCGGCAAAAAGGGCACTCAAACTACAGAAATCAATGCGCGCCGTGCACTGATATCGTCAGCCGTCGAAAAAATTGACAAGCGGTGAAGCGCGTCGGGATACGTGTGTCATCGAATATTCCAGCCTTATCACTGGTTGTCGCGCAAGCTCTAGAATAAGCTCGAGTGCTCGCGTCTTGCGAGCAATCTTAACATTTGAACAGCTAAATAGCGGAACTTGAAGGACGAAAGACAAGAGAGTGACACACACAAGCGCTAACTTCCAACTGAACTTTAATGAGGAAACACATGAATATAAAGGGTGACCCCGCGCCTGCGCAGCTTCGCATCCACGGAACCACAAACACCCCTAAGCGATAGGATACATCTATCTAAATGCACAACGCCAGTTCCGTAGAAGAAATAAAAGTTAATAAATCATATGGCACTATGTTGCATTACACCCAAGAAACATGGTTCTTCTTCTGACAGAGCAACGGAAGGCACGCTTATACAATGCCTAACATCTTTGGCCATCTCTGCTGCTTCTACTATTTCTCGCGTTTTTTGGTCGTCATGAGCGAACAGCACTGTACATTTTTCAAATTCCGGCGTACAACCACAGCTTCGGCAATGCGTCGCCACGTGACCTTACAGACCTCCCCGGACATTGTAGGCGTGCTTCCTGAGACGGTCATTTAAGCAGCGACCGGTTTGTCCCACATATTTGCTGCCACATGTTAAAGGAAAGGAGTAAACCACTGCTTCTTTACATTCTGCAAAGCGTACACGATGCTTCGTAGAGCACGTGCGCTTATCTTTGGCCGTTGGGCTTGTCATTTTACAAAGGCTTGACAGTTTCTTGGGCGCCGACATGACAACCTTGACATCTGCGTGTTGCCCCACCTTCTTTAAATTATGGGAGACACGGTGGACATACGGAATTACGGCAAACCTTTTATTTTGACTTTGCACAGTTTCCGCGATGGCCTGTCTTGGCTCTGGCCCGGCACCATTTCTTATATTCTTTATCTTGCGATGCAAGACTTCTGCCACCGCTGTAATTACTTCTTGTGGGTATCCAGCAGCATCAAGCCTCTTAACTTGCACGTGGAAACTTTCTTCGATCAGACGCGGGCAGGATTTCTTCAACGCGCTTCCAAGACATGATTCAACGATAGCCCTTTTGACTAATTTAGTGTGCTCGGATTGGTAGGGCAGGAGCGGCTTCAAACCGCTAGGTTCGTACAACCAACAAACCTTATCGGAAAACCTAATCCTCAAATTCTTGTCCCTTAATGCATACATCTGATTTTTGCCTATGCACAGTTTTGTTTTCACAGCTTTTAGGCCTCTCCCGCTTTTTACAGAATGCTCAATTCTCTCCATTTTATACCTTCTTATGTCGGCTACTTAATGCCTATTGATTAACTTTGAAAAGCTCCGCCAGCTCTGTTTTCTCTGTTGCATTTGAGGCTTTCATGGTTTGACGTTTCTTAATGAGGTCTTTCGTCTCCTGGGATAGCTTGCCAGTGTCCTGTCTAATGACTGTACCCCCCGACATCCATTGCACACTCCTTAATGATACTGGTCAGATTATCATTCATTGCGTCAATGCTAAGGTCAGTTTCCTCGGTTAGAGCTGCGTATCTATTCTGAATTGAAAGATAACGTTCTAGCGTTAAACGTAGCCAAGTTCCGATTCCAATGGCGGCCTGTCCAGACCCAGAGATTCTTAGCACCCTCCGCTGCGTCGCAGGTCTGACCGCCGCCTTGGTCAGTTGCTTCGCAGCTGCTGGGGACTGAGGGCCGAGGGTTAATTCGTGTAATCATGTGGGAGGTAGTGGTCAAGTACTGCACCAGGGTGGCCACTCCTGCTCTGGTGAAGGAGTGCATTGCCGGCTGTGGTCGCCAGTGAGGCTGCACCCCAGGCCTTTTTTACGCAATTCCATCATCACGCGGATTTTTTTAGTCCGGTTGGGAATTGCCCGGCACCGGGATTCGAACCACGGACATCTTGCATGCGAGGCTGATGCTCTACCTCTACGCCATCGCTGCACCTAGGGCGGCACTGCAAACATGGTTTAATAACAACCAAGGAAAAACTAAGGGAAAACTTAACACTCCGTAAAAAATTACACCATCTCCCACTAAAGGGAACCATGTGGGTATGCGAAGCAGCGCTGGTGTTCACTTGTGTTTCCATTTGTTGTTTCCATTTGTATGTTCCGTGTATGTTTGATTTGTGTGTGGAGTTGTGTATCAGCGGTGGTGCTTACGCTGCTGTCACAGCTTACGTTACCGATGCCGCTACAACTGGCGCCAACGTTGACATCCATAGCGCCGTTGCGAAGGTGAGTGCATATACGAGCGCACAGCTGTGTCGGAGAGAGAAACGGGAGAGGAGAAACGAAGCGGAGGCAGCGCTCATGCCACCTCCTCCACCCCACCTCCTCCAACCTCCTCGCGCTCACGCGAGGAGAGAGGGGAGAGTTGGCGCATGCGCAATGGGGGGAGCGGGCGGTCGCCGAGGGACGGACACAGCCCCGAGCAAAAGCTGCTTCGCATCTAAAAGAAAACAACAGTGAACACCTTGCAAACTACAAACAAATCTCCAAAAGTAAACACACTAGAATCATCAGTTTTTCACTACACCTAACTACAGTCACTAACTGCAGTCTGATCACCTTGACCCTGCCGTCGGGTCGTAGCCCTAATGGAACCCTCTTACTTGGTTCCATCCATCGCCGTAAGTCCAACCTCCGTTGTGTTGGGTCCGCGGTCGATGCAGCCGACGATCCTCTTCAATCGTCAGTCCGATGCATTACGGCCAGCCGCGCTGCCGTAAGCCGTTTCCCGGTCGCTGTAGATGACGTGGCAGGGCGTCCTCGTCGGTTAGGCCTAAGGACGAGCTCGACCCCTGTTCGAAGTGACGTCGTGGCCACCCGGGGATTGTTGCTGGTCGACGTTTGAAGGGGGGACTGCTGCGGATGCGTCCGGAAATGGTGCTGCGGCACCTCCGAGGAGCCTCGCCCGAGCGTTGTCGAGGTCAACGGCCACGCCACGGAGTGCCAGCTTCACGGCCTCCGGAACCGAACGTTCGCTGCTCCCGTCGACAGAACGTAGCTGCCGATGCGACCTTCTTTTACCGTAGCCACGCAAGCAATGTCAGCTCATCAAACTTGTAGTCTTTCATTACGGCTCGTGTAACGCGCGTCGAGCCGTTTGCTACTCCATGCACGCGCTCATGCCTGTTCGGCAAGCCT
Source organism: Rhipicephalus appendiculatus (assembly GCA_030522465.1). Classification (NCBI taxonomy): domain Eukaryota; kingdom Metazoa; phylum Arthropoda; class Arachnida; order Ixodida; family Ixodidae; genus Rhipicephalus; species Rhipicephalus appendiculatus. The sequence continues at coordinate 8,114 of JALIZH010010403.1, read as the reverse complement.
CCTACTTCATCGTCTTCGTCTTCCACATAGGCGTGCGCACGAGGGGGGGGCAGAGGGGGCGGCTGCCCCCCCCTAGTCACCTGAAAGAGGGGGGGCGCCAAATTCTGCCCCATACATTGACTTAATAGGAAGGGGGGGGGGCGCTGCGATGAACCTTCGCCCCTCCCTGCCCCCCCCCCCTGAAGGGGAACCCTGCGCACGCCTATGGTCTTCCATACGCCATCTCCTTACTCATGACACAGCATTCATTTTCCTTTTCATTTTCCTAACTTAGAGAAATCACTCCCTCACCCCCCCCCCCCCCCCCCCCTCGTAATCTATCGCGCGGATTGGAGTGTTGTCGCTCTGGTTTTCTTGAACGCTATACGTGTGCGTTCATTGACTTACCTTTTCAAAATATCGTGCTCTTTGCTTTCTCATGCCACGGAGGCGTGCATTATCGCGCGCCGCGTGCTATAGACGTCAGACTCTGGAGTTTTGCAGACACTTAGCGCCACCTGTCGGAGCAGTTTTGGGTAGTGCAAAGTCCGGCTCCCTTGCACAGTTTGCTGTGCAACCAGGTGCAACTAGCGAGTTGGAAACAACGATCAACCTTAAATATTTGGTGTGTTGGCGCGTTCAACACTCAGAAAAAAGAGCTACGAATTTCTCTCCGCTAGTCGGACGCGCAACCGAACCGCCATGAAGTGCGTGCCAGAACGACGGCGAAAACAAGAGCAGACGCAACAGCTCCGCGCGCTACGAAGAAAGGCCAGAAAGGCTTGAGTCTTGCGTTGTGAATTGCCACGGACGTAAAGGACTTCAGTTTTACCGATTTCCGTAGCTGTTGCACGAAGCAGAACGGCGAGAGCTCTGGATACGGGCCGTTGCGAACTTGTTGGGTACGCGAATTACTCGCGTTCTCTACAGCCGGTCGCAAGGGAAAGTGTGATAATGTGGGTCTCATGTTAGTGTTTTGAGTAGCCTTGACGTAGAACCGTGGTAACCTTGACTGTGAAGCTCAACAGAGCCTCAGACCGCGGTGCGCGCCGTGCAGCAGTTAAATGCAGACTGGTGAAGCGCGCGATAAACATCGCGCACTCCGCGACCACCCATAATCTGAACTGGTCGTCATCACACAGCATCGCGCACGAACGCATTGAAGGCTCAAAGTTCCGGCTTTAACTAGCAAATGCTAACACGTGCGTCATACAAGTAAATCGCAAAATGTTCGTCGTGACCGCCGTCTGGTTTTTCTTGCCCGTGGTCTCCGCGATTGCCGGAACTATCTCGGAGGCCACTGTTTTGCCTTTCGTTGTACACCGAGAAAGTGGACACGCACGTATCCCCATTTGCAGTATATCCCTTTACGGCCTGACCCGCACAAACGTGTGGGTCAGTAAAGACACTCACGAAACGGCACCTGTTTCAGTTTCGGTTCCATAGCTCTGTACCACTGCAGTCAATGTTTACGGGAATATATCTGTTTGAGTAGTTCAATAATTTTGACACCAGAGGGCGAGTAATCTTCCACGAAAAATGCCTTTTGAGCACGTGCGCCGACAGCAGCTACCTCAGACGTGTTAATCAACGCTCCTTCTTGTTATACATCTTTTTTCGGGAGTGTATGTATATGAAAGGAATATTAAGACTTAGAAAAACATGCTTCACTAAAAAATTTGCGCGTTCTTACCACACACGCTGTGTACTCACGCGTGAAAAAGTCACCCGCACGTTTGTGCGGGCTGGGCTTTAGTCCTCGTCAAGTGCACGGCAGAGCGGCGCAGGTTGGTTCGTTCGCGCGCGGTTGCGCCTGCGCATTCAGTTTTTTTTTATTGCGAATAGCTTTCTTTGCATCTTATTGGCACTTCTTTGGTTGGTGTTTCCTGATGTTTTCTTATATCTGAAGTTAGCGACGCGAAGTGATGTGCGAGAATGGTGATCACCATTTACGCAGAAAATATTAATTTTGTGAAGGTGTTGTGACAACATGCATTATATTTCAAAGACTTAGATTTTACATTGCCTATCATATGGAGTTTGAGTATCGGCAGTAAAATTCTAAGGATAACTTCGAGGGTTAAAAGTGCTAAAATTATCTAACGGAACAAGCTTCTGTGGGCGCTGAATTTTCTTTTCTTTTTTTTTTCACATGCCAAGATTTTCAAACCAGAGAATGAAGAAGACATAAAAGAGACATTGAGCCTCCTGATGTCTTGCGTGAGAATTGGGTAGGGACCACGTTGACGAATTGTCGGAGATTCATATTCGTGGTTTGAGCCAACTTAGTGATGAAAACTGGAGTATGGAAGGCGAGTTTTTGAGCAGTCGCCTCCGTAATAACTGGGTCAGGTGACCACTTACCCTATCCTGCCAGTTTCAGTAAAATTGATGTCTTTTGGAAGAAGACACAGTCGGCTGCAAAGCCTCACCTGCTTGGAAGTGGTGAGGCAGCCAACGTTCTTGTTGTTGTCAAGACTCCTTTGCCGACTTTCTCACACTAATTTATTGCAACGATCTTTGAAGTTACTGCTGACAAAATGGCAGTGTGCCCTAGTTGTAGACATAGAACAACTTTGCAAGGATCTGTGCAAAATATCAAGCAGCTTTAGGTATGAACATGATCATGGGCTGCGTCCGATCTCTGATGAACTTTGCTCGTTACCAGGCGCCCAAGAATTGAAAGCGGAAAGAAAAACGTGTCACAAGCTCAATCCTTAGACAAGTTTATTGGAGTGTAAAAGGCGCCCGGCATAGCCAAGCGATTAGACTCAGCTATACGTACCACTGGCGATCAGTATACAGCTTGACATCTGCACATCACTGCAGGCTGTCAGGTGTAGCTTCTTGTTCAAGGACGCGTTGTATGAAGTTCAACTTGTACGTGTGCCTCACAAGTGACACACAATACTCTAAAATGTTGCATTCGCAGCGCTGACCACGCATTTTTTGCTCTGTCTTAGCTGTTATTAGTGTATTCCTCGCTGCAGTAAATCACATGAATAAAAGCCCAGCCCGCACATATGTGCGGGTCTGTTTTCTGGGGCAAAAACTACAATTCTTGCAATTTAATATTTGAAAACTTAATTACAATAGAGCAAATATCAATAATTTTTGAGCAAGTTAGCAATTTTTCTATTATATATTTCTCGGGCAGGAAAGCGATATACAAACGGAAGACAACCGTCAGCAGTACATTCGAGGATGCGTAGTAAAACAGTTCCACGCACTGGAATTAGCGAGAGATAGACGGAGAATGCAACTGCAAAGGTGAAAATCGCCGGGACCATTCGTGCCTGATAAAGTGAGCTTTGTACCACTGATCGTAAGAAACATTGCTCGTGGAGGTACTTCATCGCTTTCACATTATGTATATGCCCAAATTTAACGCAATTAGGCGTTACAGAACACACGTCGGAGTGCCTCGAACTGGATATCATGCGATGCTCGCTTGCGCTTGCGAGTTACAGCACGCCGAAATAACTGAAACATCCTTTGCATTGTAGCCGCAGTTCACTTTGATGAGCTTCCTACTTTTCTGAAGCAAGGGTGGATTGACGGAAGAATAAGCTTTCCAGGTCCTTGATTTTTAGGAAACAGCCCTCAACACGAGCGAGAGAGGGGGGTTCTATAGTGGCCTATGCACATTCGCTTGCGGACGGCTCTCTTTGCACTACCAAGTTATGGCGAGGGCGGCGATGAGAGCGCTGGTGGCGGCGTTTTTCGCAGCGCCGCCTGGGCAGAGTCTGACGTCTATCCGCCTCGTGTGCGACCGATGGCGGCGCTGCGAACAGCGCCTGTATTAAAGCCCTGGGGCGCTATTTTGTAAGCGTTCTAGCATAGAACGGGGAGGAGGATAGAACAAAAAAGAGGAGAGAAGCAAACAGCCAATAGGCGTGCTGGGGAGTTCAGGAATGTATGCAGTGCATAAAGAAATGTATAATTATTATAACTGAACATCAATATTCAGAGGCATTGTTTTTCGCAGCTTGAAGTTGAAGAGCTCGGTGACTTTGACAATTAACTTCTGTTAAGGTCTTGACGTAGCGCCAGGTGGTATCGCAGTGGCGCTGGCCCCCACGCTGTTTAAACCAATGCTTCTAGTATTAGCAGTATTAGTGTACTTGTAAAATTCAAACGGCGCGACAATTCGAACCGTTACCCAGATGTCGAAATAGCGCAGCAATCGAGAATAGGTCCGCACTTTCCCGACAACCGAAGGGCGTTTCTGCTCTCATTTATGGAGCGGCATCCCCAGTTAGCCTTACGTGCTAGCGAGCTCACCCACGAGTACACAGCAGCGGACAGGCGTCAGCTGTGAGGCGGTAGAGAGATGCGCGAGAAACCCTCCTCCGGCCCCACCGCTTACGTTTCGATCCAAGCCGAGTTGTCCGCGGAGACTGTTTTGTAGCCATACCATCGATAGAACGACGCCCGAGCCCGTTATAACAACCTCCTCTCCGTTCTAAGCACATTTTGTGGCTATTCGCACGTCTTGACCGTTGGAATAGCCTCATAGCCTCGACCAATCGCGCATGTCTTTCCCTCCTCTTTTTGTTCTATCCTCCTCCCCGTTCTATGCTAGAACGCTTACAAAATTCGCCTCGTGTGCGACCGATGGCGGCGCTGCGAACGGCGCTCCGGTGACGCAAGGGCGGGGATTCGGCTTTTGTCGTCTGCTACGCTCTGGCTAAAACAGCAGCATTTTCGTTATAGTTCGCTCGCGTCGCACGGCGTTCCTCGACTACTAGCTGCATTTTCTTATGATAGTTCTTGAGATGACTGCTAGCATTACATGAGTTTAAGAAACGTTAACATTTAACATATCTTCTGTATACCGACAGCCATCGCGGTCAGGTTCATGCCCCCGAGTTCGTAGCGTCGCTCACTGGGCTGGATGGCGTTGAAATAGCTTACGTGAAAGCGCGAACGCCCCCGCCAAGTGAGTTAAAGAGAGTCTCCGCTGCTTTGAAATCGCAGCGCGATCAATTTTGCGGCTTATTCGCAAAAATCGGCTTTGTGTAAACAGACTTGAGATGAACGAAAATTCACGCTCCACTCCCAATTGTAGTCATGTGGACTTGTGCAGACACGACAGCCGACAAAATGAAATCGATAAGTTCATCGACCAGCGGGTTATTGCGGACCACTAGCATAGATTGGGCGAGCTGGATGCAAATAAGATTGCTCGGAATGAAACGCCAGCAGTGGTGCGCGTGGTACAGTTCGACTCTTATGGTGAGCCGCATTCATGTTTTCGATCGCGCAGTGCTGCCTACTCGACTGTGCGAGCCTGCCAATGGTAATGACAGGATGGCGCGCACTATATTTCTAATGCTTGGGCAACGCGATCCGCTGCAGTGTTCGCGTTTCACTTGACACCGATAGTACAGCTTCGTAAACATTAGGAAAAATCGGCGAATGTGTCCAGGAAGAGGAGAAAGAGAGCTCTTTCCCACCATTCTTTTGGCCCCTGTGGCTGATTATTGTGATTCTTTACTGTGCTGTAACAAGATTGAATATTTTAAGGTGGGAGCCTTAGATTTCACATAAATTGCGAACATTTACCGTCGGCGTCCCGCGTCGCCAGCGTCAACACGAGTGATGCGAAAATTCATCACATGATCACGTCATCATGACATCCCAGACCGACAAAATTTGTGACGTCATAACGTCATGTCACATGATTACGTCATCACATGACATCGTCGCTTTGCATTGCCTCCGTGATTGGTGGGCCGATCTCGGAGGCGATGCAAAACCAGGTGATGTGTAGAAAGCTTCAATGCAAAACCACGTCACGTCCAGAAAGCATTCGCACGGGGGCGGCGAAGGAACAATACATCGACTCAAGAAAAAGATGGCTTTCGCCTTCAAGTCAACTTAGGCAAATGCATAAGGAACTCGAGTCTCTACAGTGATCGCACCAAGCCACATCAGGAGTCGACCGTTGAGACTGATTTACAGTATTTTATTGCAAATACATCTTTCGATGCGAAAGCTTTATATTTATCAACGTTAGTATGATTACACTAATTCTGTTCAGCATATTTTCAGACCACCGTGAACGAGTGAACAAACGTCGATTTATTAACGTCAGGATTAAAATACGTTGCAAAAAAAATACAACAAAAACAAAAGAAAATCACTCCGGACAACGTACCGATATTTCATATCCCCGTCGTGCATCCCCTTTAGACTCAGCCTGTTTATTTCGTGTTTCAATTTAAAGTACTTACGACGCGCTTACGTAGCAGCTGCTAAAAATGTGTATTTAATCAAACGTTGTTGCCGGTAACGCCACTTAATTTATTTGAATGACATCACACGTCGTTTGTCATGCTCCGAACATATGAATTGAATCGAAGGAGCAGGCCTGGCAACCGAACACGCGCAGCACGCGGTATACATTTATTGCGCTTTAACGCAGACCTGGAAGCTAAAGCCCGAACGCTGAAGTCAGTTATCGAAAACTGGCAGGAAGGTCATTTTGAGTGCGCCACGGCCATAGAACAGTCGCGAAAAGAAAAAATTCACCATAGAAGCAGATGTACACATGGATGGCTAGCAGACGACAACAGGAGCAATCGACACAGAACGTGCTCCTGACGGCAACTCCGCTCGATTTCGATGGGCATTTTGCTTGAACATTCAGTACAAATTGCTTTATCAACTCGCCCACCAATGTTTCAATAACTCGAGCGCGTTAGACAGGCTGACAGCGTCGAGCAGCCTTCACGTAGCGAGCGAGCGCGCGCGAAGAGCTGCATCCGAGTCCTCTCCCTGACGTCACACGCGAGAGGGCGCCACTCCAAGATCTCGAGGCGAATAGCGCCCATTAAACCTCGCAAAGTAGCGACACTCTCCTCCTCCGCTCTCCTTTCTCCTCGGTCTCCTCTCCTTCGCACTCTCTTTTCGAACGTGGCGCCACCTGCCCTGCCCCTGCATAGCAGACGCCCTTTCACGGAAAGAGCGCTTCTTGCCAGGCAGCGCTAGCAGCGCGCTGAGAGCATTCGCGCCAGCCGTCTAACTCATCCTAAAATTATCTATACGAGTGCAACGTTGGCCCACGATATCTCTGTGTAGTGCCGCATAGGGTATACAATATGTGCAGACAGCATTCACAATCACTGTAAGTGGAAGCAACAGCTCTTATTGACGCTGTGGACGTGGCACGGCGATGTCGCCGACGGTCAATTTCAGCGTTTGATGAGGCATCTAGGGCCGCTTTAATAATGCGCCAGAAGGCGTACATCATTTATATTTGATGCCTTCCAACAGCTGTGGTTGTTTCGTTAAGTGTTTAGACGCACCAACTATATTTTGCAAGTGCGCCTTGTGGACGTGTCTGACATACGAACTATATCGCTGAAAGAACGAGCAAGCGAATGAATGAACAAGCGTGCCACCGTAAGCGATTCCTTCGCGAGAGGTCCACTTGTGGATATAAACCTTAACCCGAAATAGCACGTAAACCGTCGCGCGAAATCGCACGTATACGGGACGTACCGATGAACGCACCCAACGACTCGGTCGGTCATGCACGCTTTGCATCGCAACCCTCACATTACAAGTCCCCCGGCCGATCCGTCAACGTAAGAGAGCTAGAGAACGCAATTTACTCTGAAATATACGAGCACGCAACAAAACCCAACGCAGAGTACAAATCTTAATGAGAGTTATCGCACTCCAGTTTTCCAGTTTTGTTTACTCAAAACGGCAGCGCGGAATCTCTGAAGTTTCGCAATCACACTGTCGATCGTCCGTCCGCGTGCATGCTAAGTGCATAAACCAATACCACGAACTCAAACTTGTAGGCGCATCACGTCGAGCAGAAAACGTAACCATGTATTGTTGACAAAAAAACAGACCCCACAGAGATGGTGACGTTCTGCACAATTAACTGTGACATGCATGTCTACGGCGTTAGAACGGGCATCGAATTACCCGAACTTCGATGCATACTCATAGTGAGCGACTCGCAACGTACCTCGCAAAGTCGAGTCGCAAATGTGGGCCTGAAGTTCTCACTTCCGATTCTATGCAACCACGTCTTTTGTAGCGGCTCGTTGCGCTTAACGGACGGTATTATGAAGAACTTTTGGCCGTCACTGGAGTTGTTCTGGCTTGAGAAG